>OX418225.1:1751282-1904706 GCA_948455865.1 Conomelus anceps
ATAGGTCTTAGACCTACCTATGTGGGCTTCATCCTCAAAAAAAAATAAAATAAATTAATTATAAATTATATATTGTAGTATCTACAATATTATTGCGTGTACTAATAATATCAGTTTGTAGTTTTTATTATGTAACAGGTTGAATTCTGGCTACATAATTAAAAATTAGCATGTTTAAACACAGATAATAAAAAACTAGATTTTTCCCAACCAACTTAATTTTTGATAAATTTGATGTTATGACCGTTAGACGTTATTAAATTTATAATTAAACATAAAACTAATTTTCCTCACACCATATAATACAGCCAACAGTTAATATAGCTTAAGACCTTCCTCTAATAAATATCAGATTTATAATACTAACATTGAAACAGTCAGGAGACAGCTAATATACACAAGCTCTAAAATTATAATTCCTGAACACCCTATAAATAGTGCCAAAGTAACTAAGAAATTAAACAAAACATCAGTAGTTGGATTAAGAGAAATTATTTTTTTAATCTATGAAATAGTACTAGAAACGGTTCTTCTGATTTGTGAGCTTGCTTATACAGATCTATTGGACTATCCCCTTCCTCTACCTCATCCTTTTCTCTCCACATTTCCTTTTAAATGGATTGAAGGCATTCCTAGTACATAGTTGGAAGACCTTCTAATCCCCTTTCTTTTCTACACCACAACTCCTTATTGTTTAGCCTTCTTGTTGTTTATTGAGTGTTATACATATGTGGTATTATAGTATTATTATGTTTGTTTTTTGAATTGTGTGCGTTAATAAATTGAAAAGTAACTGCAGTTGTACCTTTTTTTAAAAAGAAGATTACGTCTTGAATCCGGTTATGGAGGTTATGACAAGAAAAGTCAAGTAATATCAACAATATTTAATTTTATACAATATAACCAATTGTATTCAAAAGTAACCACATATTTTGTTGAGATGAGGCTCAATTTTTATCTGAAAGAACTCTGTACACTATGAAAACTTGTATTACATCACGATAATAGAAGAAGTGATTGGAAATATAGTTGAATGTTGAAGTGCAGCATCGATTAACAAGATTATCAGTTGGGTGAGATGATCAAGTGTCTGAGATATTCTCTTGACAGGTTATTTATTTTTTCAAAGTTTTAATTATTTGACCAGTTTTGTGATTGGATCTTACTCAAGAGTTAAAATTGTTAACTCAAGTTTTGAAGACAGATTTTCCTCAGGTTGTTAGCTGGGATTCAATTATATCCAGCCATTAAAATGTTATTCATTGAAATTGGAAAAATATTTCGGCTGAACTTCTGCTATTGACCATTTGGAAATAAATTCAAACTAAGCTCTTGAGGTGTCTTTGTTTGATCTTCACATATCTTCTCTTGAGATATATTTGTTTATAGTACGGTGTCATAGCCGATTTCGACTGTAAGTATCTTTACTTTAAATAATTCAATACAATAGCGTTTTCCACCAAGAATCTAATGACAATTTTCAATGTACAGAAATGAGAGTCCCGAAGATCCGTCAGTTTTCTATTGCTGCTGTATAATATTTTGAATAATAATTTATTCATCCTAGCTTCATCAAGTAATTGTATTTTCCTACAACTGCTCGTAAAGTCGTTCTTTACGTACTGAAAACTAATTGTAAAATACCTCTTTACTGCTCAGCAAGCGGTAAAGTACTTTACGCTCGCCAGCTGTTTTCTTTACGCTTCTGTTTTGATTTTGATGTCTTCTCATTGGTGGATTGCGGAATCCGTGAATTCACATAACCTCAAAATGGCGCACGCTAACCAAATCCGCGCACGGTCTGTGATGTTACAAACTACAAGTTTTTATTGTGTTGTAATCCAGAACTGCAGTTGTAGGAAAAATATTGTATGCAATTCGCGCGTGAAGCTTCTTTATCGCTCTCGCAAAATTACTGCGCTCCGCTATGCGTCGCGCAGTAAATGTTTTGGCTCGAGCGATAAAGTCGCGCTTCACGCTCTTAATACATAAATAACTATTACATTCACCAGCTGTTTTCTTTACGCTTCTGTTTTGATTTTGATGTATTCTCATTGGTGGATCGCGGAATCCGTGAATTCTCATAACCTCAAAAAAGTCGAACGCTAACCAAATCCGCGCACGGTCTGTGATGTTACAAACTACAAGCTTTTATTGTGTTGGAATCCAGAACTGCAGTTGTAGGAAAAATATTGTATGTATTTCGCGCGTGAAGCTTCTTTATCGCTCTCGCAAAATTACTGCGCTCCGCTGTGCGTCGCGCAGTAAATGTTTTGGCTCGAGCGATAAAGTCGCGCTTCACGCTCTTAATACATAAATAACTATTTTATGTCCCATCCAATAGACCCAGAGATTAAATATGCTGTTCCAAATCGGCCATAAAATTAATCGATGATTGAGTCTATTATTGTATAATATTAAAGTTCTAAAGTATGAATTATGATTACCGTGAGTGGTTCTGATAAACGGCCGTTTATCAGAACCACTCACGGTAATCATAATTCATACTTTAGAGCTTTCATATTATACAATAGACTCAATCATCGATTAATTTTATGGCCGATTTAGCAGATTCAGGAAAACTGTGAAATATCATGTACCACCCAATTCGGGTAGGTTCGGAACCCACCTATATAGGTCCACCACGCTCCCTATAACACTGCAACCCTGTAAGGGTCTCCCCGCCAATAAAAACCATACGCTTATTATTTTATTTTATTATGTAGCTCTATATCCACCAAACTCCCTCTGTTTCTTTTAGAAAATTTCCACCTTGCCTAAAAACGTATGATAATGATGATGACCTTGCCTAAAAACGTATGATAATGATGATGACGATTATTTTTTTTTTTTTTTTTTTTTTTTTTTTTTTATAATGATAGTAATGTTTTAGTGGTGATTGGAGTGACGGAATGAGTTGAATTGATAACGAATACCTGGAGGATATTTTTGCAATAGTTGATCACAAAATTGTTGAACTGTTCAGCGATCAGTACTTGCGTGATTAACGTCACGGCTGACTAAACCCTTGCTTAGCAGAGAATTTATTATCTTCTTCTTTGTCACTCCTCTTACACCTCCATATCTTCATCCTTTTCTTCTTAATTCTTTGCCATTTCTTTTTCATGTACTTTATTCTTTGTGTTTCCTTTTCTTCCTTGGATATCACGTTTTTCTTTTCGCAATTCTTGAAATTTTGTTGATTGATAATAATAAATTGAAGCTAAAATACACGCCTCCTGAGCGCCCCCAGGTTTTTAGTAAAGTCTGTCTAGTGCCTAGGCACCGTATTTAAGAATTTCCTTCAGTTTCTCTTGACTCGAGGGACTCTTGAAATGTAAAGTAGTTATATATGGGCATTTTATTAAGAGACTTTCCAGTCAAGGGGGACTGAAGGAATGTTAACAAAAAAGCATTAAATTTAAAAACAATATAAAGGAATTGCTGAAAAATGATGTATCTCATAGCATAGAACAGGAGGCCTATTATATAACAAACCGAACAGACTATAATTTTATGGAGTCACAAAAGTAAGTAATTTGAACAAAATCCTACTAATATACAGCTCTTATATATCTAGAACCGTAACCACTTCAAGAACTGCTATACTATATATATCATATGGGTTATATATATCCATCCTTATAAAGTGTAACAGTTTTTGTAGTAGACTACAGCTACCATAATTATTATTCCTGGATTTCTTGTTCCATGACGAACTGCGTTGTTAATATTAACTTTTCATGTGAAATTTAACGACATGCAGTCAAATATTTGTTAAGAATAAGTATAATAACTCACTTAAACTGGCCGAGTACTTTCGAATCTATGAGATCCATCTTCAGAGCCTCTGAAGATGGATCTCATAGATTCGAAAGTACTCGGCCAGTTTAAGTGAGTTATTATACTTATTCTTAACAAATATTTGACTGCATGTCGTTAAATTTCACATGAAAAGTTAATAATTATTATATTGACCATATTCAGGTTTACAAAAATTTTCTTGGGAATTCACCAAGAAAGCTACCAGAATAAATTTGTGATTTCTTCCTTGTTGCAAAGGATTCCTTCCAAGTTTGGATGCAAAGAAAGTGCGACAGTTAAACAAGTTCCCTTAAATCAATAACTCAAATTGAATCATCAACAATGAGTTAATAAGGCAAAAGATTACAGGGGCGCGGCTATAATAATTCAGCTATCGGAAAAGAATTGATAAATTGTGAGAGCCGGCCACAGCAGATCGAGCTAACCTAACCTATAAATGGCCATGCGTCCGCCTACGGCGCCATCTTGATTAATTGGATCTCCGAAAGCACATTATAATGCCGCCACTGGTTACATAATCGTAATTGACAATCCAAGATTGTTGTCAAACAAGTTGCTGAAAAAATATTTTATGTCATCGGCTCTTGTTTTTTGTTGTAGGATGTTATTTGAAAGTTATTTGTTCTGTAACACTCAGCTGCTGTTGTATTACATGTATATGGAATACACATTGCAATTATTTATGTACACATACCGTTTTTATAAGTGGATGTATAGGCTACTCGCCGAAATGGAATAACTGAGATGAAAAAGTGAATTTTGTATGTGGTACACTGGAGATTTGTGGACTAATATGGAGTGATAATTGTTGGTAAAACATGCGACAATCTAAGGTAGAAGAAAGAGATGGTAGAATTCCGCGTTCGTCTGTCATGCTAATATTCATAATGTGTAGAACGCGAAAATCGGCTCTGCGTGACGTTGAGAGTCAATGAAGATGAGCAATCTTGCTGTGGACAAAGCGACTTTTTGTTGCTTATGACGAAATGTTGAGAGCTCCTAAAAAACTGAAATATTTCAAAGGATAATAAGGATTTGAGGTGTATTCCGTTTACTGATCAAGTCCGCAAAATGGTCTAGATAGCCTACATACTTACTGATCAAACTTTACTCTTTTTAGCAATTACTTTAAAGTATCATACATAAGATGAAATAAAGCCTGAATTAGAAATTGCATAATAAGTTTTATAGATCACAAATTACAATTCAACTTTGACTTCAACAGGATAGCAAATTTGGGAAGCGATAGCCGTGAACCGTAGATGGTATCTGTTAAATCAGATAGAGATAAGCTGCGTTCTCCTGGGCTCTCTTTGTAAGAGTGACCGATTAGATTGGCCAGCAAAAAATACACTTCTCCGCTTTAAAGAACTTCTCGGTGGTTCGGAACCCACCTAAAAATGTAGGTCCAACTCATCAATCGCCATCATCCAACCCATCACCCACGCAGAGGTCTTAGACCTATGTGGGCTTCACCCTCAAAATTAAAAAAATTGAAGTTTCAAAGAGAAAAAAATGAATAACAGCAAGAAGAGTTCATGAGGAGTCTAAGAACGGAATCAAGATCGATATCGATAGCAAAGACATTTCAAAACTATTTCATTAGGCTCATTTGTTTTGTAATATAAAATACAGAAGCTAAGATAAATCAAATAAATACAACTAGAAGTAAACGCACAGGTATCAGGCCTATGTGGCCTTCATATCCTCCAAAAAACACACCAATAATAATTTATTCTATGTCTTGAACATCTATCAGAGATTTTTTGAAGCTGGTCTGATTGTCAAGAATTATCAAGGATTTATAGTCTAATATATTTTTCCGAACACTCACTTTGTTAAATCAATTATTAAATAAATCTGCGTTAAATCGATTATTTTTCTTTTGTGGATGTTCCTTGCACTTTCGCCAATACTCTCTCATTCTCTCCGATGTTGCCTTTCTCCTCTCCTCTCCACATCGCCACTCCTCTCCTATCTTAGGTCACTACGGTTCCCCTCCCATTCTAGTTTCAGGTTTTTCTTAAAATCTTCTATTTTTATCCTTCAGCAACTTCTTCAGAATGACGTGCGTTAGCCTATTCTAGAGAATATATTTTCAGTAATATCAACTATAATTCAAGTTGTACGGTACTCTTGTTTAAATCAATTACACTTTGTCATTCTAATTCTGTCAGATATTAGTCAGACGATTTTCATTCATAGGCCGTATAAACTTATTCTTTTTATTGACAGTAGCCTAACAGAAAACTGGTCTATTTTCTGATAAAGAATTTTTGAAATCAAATGCACTATATTTTTAAATTTCGGTCATTTCGCTCATACACAACAAAAATGCAATTGACTCAGGCGAGATTCTCCCGTGACCGTGACGTTTTTTTTTTTTTTTTTTTGTACATCACTTCTTGGAGGACTCCAGTTAAGGAGTATAAGACAAGTCAGATCAACAATATTATACACTAGATACCATAATTAATTACTTCAATTAGTTGAGGTGAGGCTTAATTTTGATGTGAAAGGAACTTACTCTTGTACACTATAAAAAGCTTTATCAACTAAATATTTTTTCAATTGTTTTTTAGATATTTCTATATTTTCAAGACTCTTTAAAAACTGCGGTAGCTTATTGTAGAATTTCCTACCAATATAACTAGGTTTTTGTTTGAATAAGCTACTATTGTGACTCACCAAGTGATAATCTCCTCGGCTTCTTGTATTATAATCATGTACGTCAAGATTTTGGTTAATATCATTCGTTTTTACATATAAAGTAGCTTCATACACATATAAGCAGGGTACAGTTAGGAGACCAAGTCTCTTGAACAACGGCCTACATGAATCCAATCTATTTACTTTTTCTATACACCTAACTGCTTTCTTTTGGATCTTAAACACCCTATCAAGATTTTGTTTTGATGAATTACCCCATACTAAGATAGCATACCTAATATGTGACAGTAAGAGCCCATGTAAGCTGTAAAAAGTAACTTTTTGTCATTCAATCTAGCGAGCTGTCGCAGGACGTCACTAACCAGCCGACCAACAAAAAAACATAGATGAATGAGAGAGAAAAACTGAGAAAAAGATGAGACCTATGTGGGTTTCATCCTCCAAAAAAATCAATACACTACATGAATTCATGAAAAATCCAATATGAAAACTGACACTCTATTTCTATTTAAATCATGATTTTTTCCACTTATAATGGAGGGATCCATTTCGCTTCTAAAGAGATTTGTAAACTGCATGACTTCCAACAGGCTGATAAAGCTTCTCTTTAGAAGCGAAATGCTTCCCTCCAGTTTAGTGAAAATGCTTCCCTAAGTGAGTGAAAATCATAATTTAAATAGAAATACAGTGTCAACTTTGATATTAGATTGAATAGAATAATTCAGTTGGTTACAACTGTGGGATGAATGAAGTTTTCAGATGAAAGTTTATACGGTATTTTTATTTTATTTTCTCATGTGGATGATGATTGTGGCGTTTCTTTTAATAATGAAACCCCCAGTTCTAGATTAGGAATTAACCCTATGTCCGTAACTAACGTAACTTCAATGTCTCTTGACTCGAGGAACTCTTCAAATGCATTAAATTTACATTACAAATACATTACATTTCAAGAGTCCCTCGAGTCAAGAGAAGCTGAAGGAATGTTCATAAATACGGCCCTAGAATACTCCTTTGGCAAAAAAAACAGTGCTTTTGTGGCTTGAAATAATTAATACAGGGCTGATTGTCGACAACTATGTTTACGCAATAACAAATTTGTCTAAAATACTTGATAAGTCCATTACAAAACCATCAACTTTTTTTACCGTACAAACTTGGCTAGTACAAAACGGTACGGTACATAAGGAGATTAAAATTAATCAAGCCGATAGTATAGGATAGGCCGCTACTATGGGGCGAGTGAGTTGATTATCAGTAAGAAAAGTTGTTAATCGAACATTTTCTTCAACAGTACCGAACAATAGTTTAGAATTTAGGTCAAGGAAATGTATCTATTATTATTCCCCTCACACAACTGTAACAGGTTTTTTCTATTATCATTTATGTCTACGTATTTGTTCTGATACTCTGGGAAAATTGGTGAGAATGGTTGGTTAATGGCAAATAAAACTCGCAAGGATAAAGTTCAGTTCACTAATGGAGGGAATACAATCAATTATGTACTATGTATAGCACAGCTTAGCCTAATATTATTGGAATGGTATCTAGTTCTCTAGTCGTTGGCTCTATTCCTTGTATGGGGTAATAAGGTGAAGAGAAAGTACTACTAGCGCCCCTGGTACTATAAACTTGCACTACGTGGAATAAAACAATGCTGGCCATTTTTGGAATAGTTGAAAATAACCAACCGAGGAGATAAAAATACACGTAAAGTACTTGGGTGTTTAAACAGGGAGTTGTTATAGTTTTTATAATACCATGTTTATTTACAGATTGCAGTGTAAGCTTGTTAAATACTTTACCAAACGTTTCAAGTTTTTATTAAACATTGAATGTTTGGATTTGTATTTCAAGGGATTAAGTAAGAGAGAAGGCTAGCTGTGGCCTAACTTCACCATCAAACTATAATTCAAGAATCGAATATCAAAACTGATACTGTATTTCTATTTAATATTATATTGTATTTACTCACTTATATTGGAAAAAAAGTAAATTCGTATGGCTTTTCGTGGTGGGGAGACCCTTACGGGTCCTTATATTGGAGATGCTAGAGCGATGCATTTCACTTCTGAAAAGAAGCTTCGTCTGAAGCTTCTTTTCAGAAGTGAAATGCATTCCTCTAGCATCTCCAAATATAAGTGAGTATAGACAATATATTAAATTAAAAGACAGTGTCAGTTTTGATATTAGATTGTTCATTAAGTCATGGAAAACATCACAGATATAATTCAAGATTTAAAAAAACAAGATATAAAAACGATGATAATGTATTAGGCTATAGATCATCAGTAGAAAATATGCTAATAATAATAATATAATACCTAGTAATAATTGATAATTAATCTCTTTTATCTGTGGGGAGAGCCTCACCTCGCTGTTTGAGCCATGTTATGGAGAAGATGGTGGAATTACTATTTTAGGTGGGTTCCGAACCACTGGTTAAGTGATATGCTTCCATATATCTATAGATCTACAGTTAGATATCATCTTGTTCAAAATAGTGTTTAAAATATTCAACACCAAACACAAATCTATTAGATGGTGAATTACTAAATTATAATAAATAGTTCATCAAACTTTGAAGGAGGACGTGAAATTATTTAATATTTAATACGTTACGGTACCGTAGCTGAAAACACTCAACTTAACCAGTATTGGTTCCAAAGTATTAACCTTTGGTTCCGGTATTGGAAAAAGGCTTGAAGCTTGAATGATATTTAATGGAGGTTTTGAATGGGCCTAGGCCTACATACAGAATAAATATTGAATTAAGAACACAATCATATTAAAGTTTTCCACAAATACAACATATTTTTATTAACTTGAGTGACTAAAAATAATACACAGTGTCTTTCCATTATTCATAGCTTCAGATCTTGAAGAAAGGATATAATATGATAGGTAATGCTGCTTGTGACTGAGCCTAGGCCTACATGAAGATAGATTACTCAAAAATGTGATTTATGAACACAATTATCATCAATGTTTTCGCTGATACTACATATTTTGATAAAATATTGTTACGGGTTCTAATAGCTAAAATAAGGCTGGCAACACTAAAGTTCACACTTGCACTTTATTTACACAAATTAGTCTATTTACACACCAATATTTGTAAGTTCAATTAATTAAATAAAAACAGATCATCAAATGATATGCTAATACTCTTATTTTCAGTACGGTAATTATTTACAAGAATTAATGAATAAGTAATTACAGGCTGATCAATAATAAGAGAAACAAGAATCCAATAAACTGTACAAATGAATAATTAATTACAGGCTGATCAATAATAAGAGAAACAAGAGTCCAACTAACTGTACAATAATGCAGAAAGAAATTATAAAAAGAGCAACTATCACTTTGAAAACACAGTCCAATTCGTTATTTGACAGTCCCAAATAATATCACTTAACACAACGTCTTTAAACTATTAGTAAGCTGCACAAACAGTAAACACTTGTCTCTGCACTATAAGGGTCTCCCCACCACGAAAAGCCATACGAATTTACTTTTTTCTGCACTATACACTGGAATCGAGGCATTGTTTACTCCACTGGCACGAGATCTGTAATATAATCTGTCACACAGGTTTGTAGAAAACTAACTCACTGGTTCATGTGGACTCCTTTATATAGCTGTTGTAGTTGTATTATTCCAAGAATTGGAGGTCACCAGACACTTCGAGAATCCTCAAGAGGGCTTTGACTAGACCTTGATTGTTCTAGAAGAATGTACAATTGACGAGAAGATCAATTGAGTGAGAGAGTTGCAGACTTGAAGAATAGGAGTGACAAAGACATTTTGAAGAGCAAGAGAATGCAGATTTGATGTCGAAGTCACGTCCAACCATGAAAACAATAGAATGACATAAATAGAATAAGTGCGTGATTAACTGCTTGTTTGCTCTCGTAACAATATAGTATGTTAAAATAGTGAACATTGTCTTCCAATTATTGATTGCTTCAGATCTTAGTAAGAGGGTAATATGATGGAAAATGTAGATTTTGAATGAACCTAGGCCTCAATTTACATACAGAACTATTATTCAATTTTTGAGTTTCGAACACAATTAAGTTATCATTAGTAGGCCTATGTGTTGTATAAATGTTTTATATGTATGATTATTATTTGATATAAATAAAATCAAATTAGCTCATTCCTTATTGGTGCCAAAATAAGGTAGCCTATGTCAGCTACTGGAGGTGACCAAAAGTAGAGGTGTCCGCTATTGGTGTAGATGTCAAGTGATTTTAAAATCAAAATTTCAAGTTGAAATTTGTATCCAAATTGATTCCAATTTCAATTATCCCTTTAAAAGACTTGAATAAATAGACTGTAGACAATTTTTTATTACCCTAATCCATACAATAACGGTAGCTCCAAAGTTAATAGATAGTATTCATGATTCACTGTTAAGGTGTCAGCTACTGGCTCCTTTACCCTAGCTTCAATTCAAATGAATAATCTTTCAAATTTTTATTTTTTATTAAAATTGTTTCTTACGGTACTATTTTTTTTTTTAATTTCTTCTAAGCAATTGTGTGGGGGGGTTACGTCTCCAATAACCCCCCTCGTTACGCCTATGGAAATTACAACTATTAATAATGATAGTACAAGCGTAGCCTACAATATTTTTGCTTAAAACCCATTTGAAGAAGTCTATAAGAAGTTTATAGTGATGTTTTTAATGCAATATTCAAAATCATTTTGTTGAAAATGGGGTTGCCATTCCTAATGAAATTTGTACGGTTAACGTACGGTGATTTCGATCTAGAAGCCCCCACAGTTCATAGTCCTGGCAGCTTAGACTGAAGTATTCATTTTCAATTTTCAGTTTTCAGTAGTACTTTATGTTATGATCTTCATAGTTCATGTGTTTTGGTTTGATCTTGCTAATAATTTCTCGATTAGAATGAGTGAAAAGTGAATCAAATCAAACAGTGATAATGTATCCGATCTGCTCTAGTTTTTTTATGACAATGTATTACAACAATAACTTCCTTGTGCATCACTCATTGAAATGATCTTTTTTAGAAAATACGTTCACAATGAGGAAATTATTCACATACATTGCCTTGTGACAGATGTAGTTTTGGCCATATATCTCAAAGTATTCTACATTTGATGCTAAATAATATATTATGCACATTTCTGGAGCTTTTTCTTTTCTTCAAGGTGAGTTCATTTTTATATTACAAGTTATCTTACTGCTGTTGATGCATTACGTTCTTTGTTACCTAATAGACGAAATTTGAATGTCGGTCAACAAGCAGGCAGCTATGACTTGCAAGTTTTCATAAATTTATTTTCACTTCGACGAACATAAGTTAATGGCTATCAGATTTTTGTCATTAACAAAATAATGCTTTACCATAAAGGTCAGGATGGCGTAACATGACTCGAAGAAGTAGGGTTATCTTATTATATCACAATCATCAAATTCTTTTTGAAACCTCGGAAAGCTTTTGCGGTTACTACTTTTGTAAATTACCAAATTTATAAAATGTTGAACTTGAATTTTCATCCCTGAGCTCTTTTCTTGTATTATTATTTGCATTATTTGTATATGTATTATTTGATGAAAGAAGTAATGCAACATACCAAATAACGGCCCTTCATTAGCCTTAAAAATATGTAATTTCTCATTAATTTTCAATCTTGATATGCTATTTGAAGAAACAGAATCACGGCATCTGTTGAAAACGTGGAGCAGCCGCTTATTTTTTAGGTTAGAAGTGTGGAGACCAATTACTATAAAATAATATTTTAGGATGAACCTATGAATTACAGGACATCTGCACATCTAATTAAAAAATAACCCTGCTTGAAGTTACTGCCTAAGCTTTATATCTTTTAATGCTATAAAAATGCCAAAAACCTCCGCACGCTACTGTGGACATGAAATATTCATTCAATGCATGGGAATGGGAACTACAGATCTTCCAATCACGGGTCGGACGCCCTAACCACTAGACCATACTGACAACCTCTGTGACGTAGCATTTATTTGAGACATATCAGCCAGGACAAAACTCATCTCAAGTCAGAAATAAGGCAGAAATATATGTGTTTTATATCAGTTCCTCCATAATTGAGGTTGATTTAGAATTGTGTCTGTTATATTATTTGTAGATTTGATGACTGTGATGAACAGATGTTAATTTTTGCTGTGATTATGCGTTGTTGCAGTAGGACCAGTGGGCAGCTAGTGTAGCATTCAAGATCCTCTATTCAGATAATTTTAATCAATCAGTCTTGATGAGATCTGTGAAAGCAGTATCAGCAGCAGTAGGCGAAGGAGCAGCAGTGTCAGCAGAGTGTCTCGTCGACCAATGGGCAGTTGTTTCTCACGTGGCAAGGGCAGTCACCCCCCCAACCCCTCCAATCACGCCCACAATAACAAACAAGGTAACTTCAACAATGTTTGTAATCTTTATCTTTCATTAGTTGCAATTCCTTGCTTGGGTTTGTTTTTTGAGGATGAAGCCCACATAGGTCTGAGACCTGTGCGTGGGTATAAGTAAACCTCAAGCCACAAGAATGCAAATCAATGAAATTAATACTACCAACGATGCGCAAGATAAACAAAAAATTGAAGAAATCTGAAATGGCATACCAAAAAATCTAACATAGATAAGGCAACCAGAAATCACACAACACGGAGATTTTTATACGAAGTCAGAAAACAACTATCTGACAGAATGAAGGAGTATTGGAGGAAAAGGATTGAGGCTCGAAACAAATTCAAAAGAAATTGAAGTATAGACTTGAATAATCAAGCAAAAATAATAATAATAATAATAATAAATAAATAGGTTACAGGCCACTTTTCCTAAAAGTAATAACATTGTCATCAGCCAATATAGTTTAAGACCCACATAAAATAAATTTCAGATCTATAAAACTAACATTGGATCTATCAGGAGACAGCTTTTTAACACAAATTGAAAAATCCAACAAAATTCCTGAACACCAAAGTTCCATCAACATCAAAATAACCATGAGAATGAAATATGATATAAGTATTGTATTAAAAGCAACTATTTTTCAGATCTGTAAATAATTTTTGAAACATGTTGTTTCTGGTTGTCTGTTTACTTGCTGAGATGTGCCTTTTGATTATTCTGGTTGTCAACTTGATCTTCAATCTTCACGTAATAGGTTAGGTTGTGAAAAAGATGGGTTAAAAAGTAGAAGAGATGAATGAATATTTTTATTTGAATAGGTAAATAAGTTATTCAGGGTGTTGTAGACTTCTACATTTTTGTCGTTCGTTTTCAAGTCAAGTACATAGCCTATTATTCTAAAATAGGGAAGTGATAGGCGAGTGCCGTAGCAGGTATCTGTTCAATCAGAGATAAGCTACGAAATTCCTGGGCCATCTTTGTAAGGGTGACCGATTGGATTGACCAGCAAAAAATACTCTATTCTCTGCTGTAAAATCACTTCCCGGCGGTTCGGAACTCACCTAAAACTGTAGGTCCAACTCATCAATCACCATCATCCAATTCATAACCCAGTTCCCAAAACTATGTGGGCTTCATCCTCCAAAAAAAAGTTATTATATAGCATACTACTCATTTACCAAGCTTTATTTGTATATATTTTGCTCCAATATTTCGTCTATTGTTATCTAATTAATATATATATATATATTTTTTTTTAAATGTATTATCTTCTGTTGTTTATTGATTTTAAATTAGAATATTATTTTAAATTTTATTTTTTGTTGATTCTGAATTAGAATATTTTCGCATGTCATCAATGCTTTTCACAGAGTATTCTGTGAGCTGTTGTAAATATGCAAATAAATAAATGATAGATAAGAGGCTATGCCTCTCAGATAGGTTTAAAGTTACATTTTCTATCATGTTATATATTTTAACAACATGTGGAGCAAAGAACCATGGCTTTTTTATGGGTAATAGAGATTCTGTGTCGAATATTTTGGTAGATTCAATCTTTTGACACTATTGACCCTTGGTCCAGTTTTAATGTTTGTTGCTTAATATTTGTCTGTTATCATAAAGAATGCTATCTATCTATTAATGACTGTTTACTACTGCCTGTCAAAATCTTCCTACATCTGTTACTGTAGTATTTATTTTTTTGTTATTTTTAATCTAAATTTGTCATTCTCGTTTTGTATTATAATTTGATTTTTCTATGTCGAGTTTTTTGAACTCTTGATTCCATATGTATATGGTGTCATAGCCGATTTCGACTGTAGGTGACTCTTCAGACTTCAGCGTTATGCTTTAGTACAAATATCGATTACCGTACGTGTAATAATAATTATACTTTGGCTATAAAAGTGATTTTTTACAATCTGGCTGCTATTTAAAAATAACCACATTTACATTTTGAAAACTTCATATTATTCAAAAAATTTGCTTACTATTATCTTAAACAAAAAGCAAATAATTCCATAGATGAAGATTTCATTCTTGAATGGCAAGCGTTGGAAAATCCATGTAAATGGCTTCAAGCTCTAAGCATTCTTCTCTTTTTGAATCCCTAAAATGACTTGGAGATTGTCATCATTTAACATTTTTCCCCCAATTTTTTCTCCAAAAATTTGTCCAATATTCAAAGGAGTTTATTCATTTTATTTAAAACAAAAATACAGTTAGTAAAATGGAAGAAAATTCTCTGAAACAATTTTTCAAAAAAAAAAAAAACGATACAAATAATTTTAGCGGGTTGCCAAAGCAACAGATAAGTTCTGTATCAATATTGCTGCTGCTATTTACCCAGCTAATAATACTGTTAGTGTTTCTAATTATTCTATTCTCTTTTTATATAGGCTTAATATCTTAGCTTTTTTACTTGATTTTTTCAACCATTATCTTGGATCTGTTTAAAAAGTAATCAGGAACATTTGAAGATGGTAGCTCTCATAAGGATGTATCTCGGGAGTACCTAATTTCTCTCCAATTACTACATTATTTTCATGTGAACAATCATATGATCATGTATTTTAAACATTCAGCTATAGTAATTTAGATATTCATTCATTCATTTAACTAAAATACAGTCAATGTGAATACAAAAGGCTATTGCCCAAAACTGCTTTTCACAAAATTTTAAAGTAGGATCAAAATCTTAGGTTAGGTCGTTGTTTCACTTGAAATTCCACCTTGAAGCACAATAATTATTATAATTATATTCTCATTACCTTGTTTACAACGTTACATTATAATATGGCAACGTTGCTTGCTAATGATTGGAGTAGTGAGAGAAATATTTTCAACTTTATTGAACGTGTGTGCGATCAGAGCTCATTTGCCTTGATAACCACTATAGTAGTATCAAATTATCAATGAAATCTGCGACAACGGATCTTCCATGAAGTCAGAGCCACGTTGTGTGAAGGAAGTGCTCTGACAGATGATGATTAATGAAGTTCTGTTCAAACGGAGACACTTCTCTCGGTAGAGCGCTCTTGTAGAGCAGTTTAAGCTCTAGCTATAGAGAATAAAGTTACAAGTCAACAAATTTATATTGATTATTTTGAAAATATTCTTTTTAAATATAATATTAATATTAATTCTAAATATTTGTCAATTTTGAGGTCTGGTGCGTGCCTCTGTCACCGGCAACAAATTGCATGCTATGTTGAATGATTGTTGAACGGTGCACAACCTGGCAACAGCGCGTCGTCTTTCAGAGCACTTCTTTTACGTTAAAATCAAAGGTTAATTTACAAGTCTTTTACAGAAAAAGAATATTATGTATACATATGCAACAAATGTTTTGAAGAGGGAAATACATTTTTTTTATTATTATTTATTTATTTTCTCTCTTTCTAGAAGCCAGTTTGGATAGGCGAATGGGCGCCGCTGTGCAACTGGTCTCGGCCAATGGCAATGCGGCCGAGGCTGCCACCGCCTGCATCCTGGAGCGACGTCCCTCCTTCCGACTACTGCAACAACATCAGCAGCAGCAGCAGACAACTGCCAACAACACTGTTGTCACTGTGCTCACAACAACTGCGCCGGCTGGCGCCGCACAACAACTTCAGCATAGGTAGGGTGATAATTATTATTCATACGTGCGATGCAGAATTGAAATTTAAATATTCGTTATTCCCAAAAAAAAACAAGTACAGTACAATGAAAAATACAACCAAGAATCAAGAATGTTTTATTGTCATACACATTTCAACATTGACAAAAGTCACTATAATGCATTACATACATCGAAGTACAAGTCAATATTTAAAGAAACAAAACAAGTTGTTATACAAACATATTCCATTAAGTTATGGGCATGATACACAATAAAATTTACAGGATAACGTTAACATTTCAGGACAAATCATCAAAAACAGAGTTGATTGAGTGAACACCTTATCATACTAGCATAATCCCATAGTTAAGGGCGTGGTACAGGATAGCATTTCATTGACTGAGTAGAATGCACTTTCTTTCAGCCACTTTGAGACAATATTTTTAAATTGTTTACAGTCTTTATCTCTCTATTTTTGGAATAAAATGAGATCATTTATTTATTCAACACGGAATATTATACAATAAACAATTGAATACTGTAGTATTCATATAACTTGGCAGCGTGTAGCAGATGGGACATGCTACATGTGAACCAAGTATACTGCTGCCAAATTGAAAACTACAGTATCTTCATAGTTTTTTTTTAAATAATTGAAAATACACACAGAGAAAATAAACACCAACTGAATATGAAGAGAGCTGGTACAAAAATTTGTTTTTAAAAGTGCAGAGGGCACTGACTTTTATGACTAGATATTACTTTGAACTATAGAAATGTTTTACACTATAATAATACGCTTTCGCGTCAAGGAATTTGTACAATCTGTTTTTAAATATGTCCGTATTTGACAGGGACTGCAGCTCAGTAGGTAAGCTATTGTAAAGCTTTGTAAGAAGGCATTTCCTCATACAGTTGCAACCTATATTGTCTCAATGCTAGTTTATTTTTACTTCTAGTATTATGGTTGTGTCTGTCAGCATTTGTGGCCAGTTCTGAGATATGATTGTGGGTGAAAATTTAAAGTTTGTAAATATAAATTGATGGCAGAGTTAGAATATTCAATCTTACAAAGGCCTCTTTACATGACTCATTATACTTAAGCCCTGCGAAATAGCGGATAGCTCTTTTTTGCAGTTTAAATATTTTTGAAAGTGCAAGTCCGCAGTGCTTCCCCACAACTCTATTCCATAAGCCACGTGAGAGTAGAACAGTGCGAAGTATGAATATACTCATCACCTAGAGACACGATTGTGTGTGTGAGGAGGGTCGTTTACATTTTTGTACAGTTATAATTCCTTATGTTCATTATTTTTCTTCTCCTGTGTTCTTTTCTCCTCCTTTTTGCTCTTTATTGATCTATCTTGTACATTTTCTTCTTTTTCTCACCTTCTTTTGGTTTTCCCTACTTTTTTCCTGCCCTGTTCTCCTTTTTCTCCTCTTCTTCTCTCTTCTTCTTTTCTTTTTACACCTCTTCTTCTCTCTTCTTCTTTTACTTTTACTCCACTTCTTCTTCTTTATCCTTCTTATTCTTTCTCCTCGTGCTTCTTCTTTCTCCTACTTCTTCCTCCTCCTGATTTTGTTTATCCTTCTTTTTCTTTCTCCTCCTGCTTCTTCTTTCTCCTTCTTTTTCTTTCTCCTTCTTTTTCATTCTCCTGCTTCTTCTTTCTCCTTCTTTTTCTTTCTCCTCCTGCTTCTTTCTCCTTATTTTTCTTTCTCCTCCTGCTTCTTCTTTCTCCTTCTTTTTCTTTCTCCTTTTTCATTCTCCTGCTTCTTCTTTCTCCTTCTTTTTCTTTCTCCTCCTGCTTCTTTCTCCTTATTTTTCTTTCTCCTCCTGCTTCTTAATTGTCATTTTTCTTTCTTTTTCCTTCTATCCGTGATTACCCAGCGTTAGATTTTCGTCAACGTTTATATAATTCAATATTTTGTTTTTTCTTGTCCCCTTCCTATTCTTCTTCCCCTCCTACGTCTTTTTTCTTCTCCGCCACCTCCTACTGTTCATTCTCCTCCCACCTTCTCTTCCTCCTCCTCCCCTCCTTCCCTCTCAATTACGTCTCCTCTTCCTCCTTCTTCCATCTCCATTACGTCTCCTCTTCCTCCTCCCACTTCTCCTCTTCCACTTCTTCAACCTCCTCCTACTTCAGTCCTTCCTCCCATTATTCTTCTCTCTTTCCCATTATTTATCTTCTTTTCCTTTTTATTCTCTTCATTCTCCTTACTATTCTTTTTCCTCTCATTCTCTAATCCTTACTCTCCAGCGCTAGATTTACAGATGTCTGTTGCAAGACAGATAACATCTACAGATAATATCTATAACATTGAGTGGTTCGGAACCCACCTAAAACTGTAGGTCCAACCAATCACCATCATGCAATTAATTACCCACGCAAAGGTGACAGACCTATGTGGGCTTCATCCTCCAAAAAAAGAGTTAGTTGTAATAACAAGATGATTGTTCCTTTGGGCTAAGTACTAATCTTGTGTTATTTGATAATCGTGTGTGTGTAATATATAATAATAAGATAATAATATATATTAAATATTGAATTGGGTAAGGCAGCAAATAAAGATTTGTTTTCGATTTGCCAGGATTGTTCGGGCGAACAGCGAACAGAGATCGTCGCGAACAGTGTCGACGACTACGACGACGGCCGACAGCAAGATGGCCGCTCTTTTTGATGGCTACTGCGATCCGCAGGAGAACGCCATAATGGCGGACGGCATAGAACGCCTGTGCGGCGATCTGGGCCTGTCACCCGACGAATTTAGGGTGCTTCTCTTGGCCTGGAAGATGAATGCAGGTGTGTATTGAATTTAGCTATGATGTTGATAATCCATCTTGTTTCCACTAATATTATAATAAAACTTGAAAAACACTTGAGTGGAAATTGTGACTCACGTTATGGCGTGGCGGCCGTTCCACTCTGATGTTGAGAGCATCGTCAGACAGCCCACAGTACACACACTGTGTGTCGTCTGAGTGAAACGGCCGTCACGCCATAACGTGAGTTTGAGTTTTTGTGAAGTCTGCAATGAACCAACTAAACGAAATAAACAATGAATGAAGTCTAATAAAAACTTAAAAAACACTCAAGTTGTAATTGTGACTCACGTTATGGCGTGACGGCCGTTTCACTCTGATGTTAAAAGCATCGTCAGACACATTGTACTGTGGGTCGTCTGACGATGCTCTTAACATCAGAGTGAAACGGCTGTCACGCCATAACGTGAGTCACAATTTCCACTTGAAATTGTTTTTAAGTTTTTATCATACTTAATTCACTGTTTATTTATTTATTTTTTATTGCTGATGATGGCTACATGAGTCCGAGACTTGTGCGTGGGTAATGAGGTGAATGATTACACACATAGATGCCAGACGGAGGAGCGGGATTCGAACCCACGACCGCTGAATCGACAGCAAGTTGAAGTTGTGACGCCCCAACCATCTGCGCTAAGCGGACCGCAATTTTGTTTAGTTGATTCATTGCAGACTTCACAGAAATACAGAAAACTTCCAACATAGGAACCACAGTCATGACACAAAGAATAGAAACCTTCTTCTCACTAACGTCGCTAGGAAAGCAGTATACGAGAGAAACTTCGACCACCTAGCACCGAAATTGCACAGTCTGCTTCCCGAAAGTATCAAGAACATAACTTACCCAGAAAATTCAAATCACTGGTTCAAACATGGATAATAAATACAGGAAGACGTCGCATAGAACGCATTATTTCAAATAATATGTGAACTCACTCACCCAAGATATTTGCACTCTCACCCAAATATTACTCACACCTACTCTAGTACATGGGTTACCATAGTTGAGTAGGTTAATTTCCATCTATTTCTAATTGCTAGATATATGTGTAGTTTTTTTTTAGTTTTGTAGTTAATATGTTTTACGCATGTAATATTTGGTTACTTAAATTTTTTGAAGGAAGGAAATAAAAAATTATTTATTTGTTTTGATGAGACAGCTTTATTTATAATTGTGACTCCACTCAATGTTTATTATTTTTTATTTTAGTTGGCTTATTTGTTTTGTTGAAACCGTCTTACACCTCAGTATATCTGTGGCAGTTCATAAGTTATCATAATTTATTATAAGTTCATAGGCTTTTAATGGATTACACTTTTAGAATAAATAAATAGGCTAATGCGAGCCTCCAGGTTATAAAGAGATCCTAACACTCCTTCCCAACAATAATAGTAAGTAAATTATTGCATGCCATTATGATGTTGCATTCATGTTTTCAAAGTTCCATCCCCATTATATACAGTGATCATTAAGTCGCGCACATGTGAAGGTAATCGAATAGTAAAAAAGTGAACCAAATATGTTCAAAAAAATTGATGATTATTATTAGTACAATATACACAAATTATATGAATTTTCACAACAAATGCTCAAAATGGCTGCCTGACTTAGTAGGTACTAAATGCATGCTTGATTTTCTGCTCTTTAGAAAACGTCTTGTTAACAAAGCAGTTACTTGTACTGTATATTTTTAACGGGAAATAAATTATTTATTTAGTCAACTCAACAATACTGCAGACTTGATGTAGCCAGTATCCATTTCAATGGTGTCTAGATTTGTTGTCGGTACTACATGGGACGCCATCTTGCAGAAGACATCATACTTAATTCAACGAAACTACTATTTTCAGAAACGTTTATTTACAAGTGCGCGAATTTTTGATCACTCTGTCTTTCGAACAAATTACTAATTGAGTTTTGTATAACTAAGGCCCTTATTATACAGAGTCACTTCAGTCGCGGTCGTAAGCCACAATTATGGATAAATTACACCAGCCGGGTAAATTTGATTAAAACATCAGCTGATGGTTCTATGCATGTTAATGCCTTCATGTACTTTGACATAATGAATAATAAGACGAAATTGTCACAACCACATTTCTTGAAAAAATTGAGATTTTCTCAATTATCTCAATAAATGTGGTTGACAATTTCGTCTTATTATTCATTGTGGATGCCTTCCACAATATCACCTTCACCACTACAAAGAAAGATACTTTGACATAGTTTTGCTCGGTCAGACGCTCAGCTGATGTAATTTAGCCTGAATATTGTGGCTTACGACCACGACTAAAGTGGCTATGTAATAAGGGACTTGAAATAAAAAAAAACATACAATTTTAATAGAAATTCTTTTTTTTCTTAGGTCAAATGTGCCGATTCACCCGTGAAGAATTCATGAACGGGTGCCGTGATATGAGAGTGGACACTCTACGTGGAATCCAGACGAAACTAGTGGAGCTGACCAGTGACGTCACCAGTGACCCGGAAACTTTCAAGGACTTGTACCGGTTCACGTTCCGGTTCGGCCTCGATCCCGCACAGAACCAGCGCATTCTGCCGGCGGAAATGGCAATAGTGTTGTGGAGGCTGGTGTTTTCGGTGTCCGAGCCACCGATTCTGGAGCGGTGGCTGAGGTTTCTCGAGTGTCATCCTCACGTGCGTGGCGTGCCACGTGACACGTGGAACATGTTTTTGAATTTTGCCGAATCGGTCGGTGATGATCTGTCGTCCTACGACGATGCGGAAGCGTGGCCGAGCATTTTTGACGATTTTGTCGAGTTTGAAAACGACCAGGCCAATCAGAACATTACGAAAGATAAGGAGATTGTGATTGGACAGCACTGACCCTTGCCTGATTGGGTAGTGAGCTCAAGTGATAGGAATGGCCAATCAGAACATCACAAAAGAAACTGAGATTGTGATTGGACAGCACTGACCCCTCCCTCTTTGGGTAGTGAGCTCAAGCGATATTAATGACCAATCAGCTTCGCTCAAGGGCTGTATCAGGTTGGAGGTCATGAACCACTCCCTCAAATCGGAAATTTACTGGTGAGGGAGTAGGAAGGGGGGTCTGTCTGACCAATCAGTTTCGCTCAAGGGCTGTATCAGGGTGAAGGTCATGACCTACTCCCTCAAATCGGAAGGAGTAGGAAGTCAGTCAGTCTTGCAAAAAAGGTTAACAAAATCCAATTTGTGACAGAGTTAAGACCGCTCCTATCTTCGCTAGTGCAAAGGGACCTGTGATTTTTCAGCTGTGACCACCAATTGATAAGGGTCTGACTACATGGATGGTAAATCCCAATAGTGTGTTTCATTTATTGAATTATTAGAATCAGGCGTCACCGTCAACATTTACTGGTAAATTAGAAGGCTCCCCTGAACTCAACCATTGGTAGGAAAAAATAATGATAAAAACAGTGAAGTACCGGTTGATTACAAAAAATGTCCCAATTTTTAAGGGCATTAATTGAGAAACTCATACATTTACAAAATGTTTTGACCGTCCATATGAAAAAGCAGCAGCGTCTCTACACAGACCTTAATACAGGATTCTATAGATATACTAGTTATAGTCTGTTCAACGAGCCTACGGAGTGACCCAAACAAATGCGAGTGAGGAATTCCGAGAATTGTGCTGGCATCGGTCGGTTGGCCTATTCACACTCATTGCCACCTACAGTTCATTCTTAACAGCTGTTGTCGCACTTCCACTTTGTGAAATAAATAATTTATTATTATTGCATTATTTCAAGAACATATTAGATTTTAAATTCAGTTATCAAGTCAGTATTTTCATTTCAAATGTATAGGTATAAATAATTCAATTGACAAATTTATGAACAATTCTATTAATAGTGATACCAGTGATTGCTGAATGTTTGGATACATTACCTAAGCATTGAAAGTAAGAAAATAACCATCTTATTCATATAATTTATTAATTTCAGGTATCCATTTCCATTTACAATAAATAATAAGTATTATCCAAGTAGCTGTTTGAAAATGATTATTGAAAGTCGTTTTCAATGGTTAGGCCTGTTGCCTGTTCGATGTCTTTCGAAAACTAGGCTATCTGTGAATCGGGCTTCGTTGAGTCTCGGCTTGCACGCACGCACATGTTTGTTTACTCCACTCCGTAGGCTCGCTGAACAGACTTTAGGTTGAAAATTTCACCCATCGTTGCCCTGATATGTAGATATATATTTACAATGTAAATTATAACAGCTGTTTTTTTTTTATGTGGAAAATATAACTATATATCAGGGCAACGACAGGCGCCATTTTCAATGAAAGTAGTATTTTTTTAGGATAAAGCACACATAGCTCTGATACCTGTGCGTGGGTAATAAGTTGGATGATGGTGAATGATGAGCTGGACCTACAGTTTTAGGTCGGTTCCGAACCACCGGGAAGTCATTTTACAGCAGAGAATATTGTCTTTTTTGCGGGCCAATCTAATCGGTCACCCTTACAAAGACTGCCTTAGGAGAACGCAGCTTATCTCTATCTGATTGAACAGATACCTGCTACAGCTCGTGGCTATCACTTCCCACATATCTAAAAAATCGTGTATTAAGGAATTGTGTAGAGTCGGTGCTGGAAAAAGCAACTGCTACATTTAACAAGTTATGATGTTGAAGATCCATCTTGTTTCCACTAATATAATAAACACTTTTGTTCACTGACGATGCTCTTGACAACAGAGTGAAACGGCCGTCACGCCATAACGTTAGTCATAATTTCCACTTAAAAGTGTTTATTTTTAACAAGTGATTAAGACATACCATAAATGTTTAATCTCAAAACATCCCATAAATGTTTAATGTGACCATCACATTAGAAGCCCAAACGGGTTATTATAGAAGATTGACTCAACATTAAGGTATTTTTGCAATGATATTATTAAATTAAAAATGCCCATGTACCTGTAGACAGACGTAGGTGTCTTGATGCTATTTTTTCACTTTGTATGAACCAGGCCGGAGTAATACATTATAACGTTGCAATCGAGGTAAATAAAAGAGATTATTTATTCATTCATTTAACTAAAATACAGTCAATGTGAATACAAGAGGCTATTGCCCAAAACTGCTTTTCACAAAATTTCAAATTAGGATCAAAATCTTAGGTTAGGTCGTTGTTTCACTTGAAATTCCACCTTGAAGCACAATAATTATTATAATTATATTCTCATTACCTTGTTTACAACGTTACATTATAATATGGCAACGTTGCTTGCAAATGATTGAAGTAGTTAGAGAATTATTTCAACTTTATTGAACGTGTGTGCGATCAGAGCTCATTTGCCTTGATAACCACTATAGAAGTATCAAATTATCAATGAAATCTGCGACAACGGATCTTCCATGTAGTCAGAGCCACGTTGTGTGAAGGAAGTGCTCTGACAGATGATGATTAATGAAGTTCTGTTCAAACGGAGACACTTCTCTCGGTAGAGCGCTCTTGTAGAGCAGTTTAAGCTCTAGCTATAGAGAATAAAGTTACAAGTCAACAAATTTATATTGATTATTTTGAAAATATTCTTTTTAAATATAATATTAATATTAATTCTAAATATTTGTCAATTTTGAGGTCTGGTGCGTGCCTCTGTCACCGGCAACAAATTGCATGCTATTTTGAATGATTGTTGAACGGTGCACAACCTGGCAACAGCGCGTCGTCTTTCAGAGCACTTCTTTTACGTTAAAATCAAAGGTTAATGTAGGGCTCTATAAATTAATATACCTTATAGAGCCTTAGCTGAATGTAATGTACGTTTTTTATAAATGTGTGCGTGTAAATTATGTATAATCGTTTATCAAACTATGGACAATATTGTTTTTAAAATTTTTCGAGTATGTACTCTTGCTGTATATTGACTGTGTAACAAATTTATGCGATGGTTTCATTTTTTATAGCTGTTCGAATTTTAAAGTTTTTAAGTATCCATACTCCCCGCTGAATGTATTTAGCTATCTCCCCCCCCCCCCCCCCCAACAATGGCTGTAATATCAGATTTACATGGTGTAAAAAATTGAATAAGTATTGTTTTATATTTTCATTGATTTTATAGAATTGGAAAATTGTCCGTCAGTTTTTAAGTAGTTAATACAGGAATATTTTACTGCAACATTAATTTAGAATATACATAAATTATTATTAAAAGTAAACTTCACTAGTGAATTGATAGTCTTGAGCCGTAGCAGGTATCTGTTGAGTCAGATAAAGATAAGCTACGAACTCCTGGGCCATCTTTATGAGGGTGACCGATTGGATTGGCCAGCAAAAGACTTTGTTCTCTGCTGTGAAATCACTTCCCGGTGGTTCGGAACCCACCTAAAACACCTACTACTCATCAATCACCATCATCCAACTCTTTACTCACGGAAAAGTCTCAGACTTATTTTAAATTTGAGTCTTATTCGTTTGATGGCCATTTCAAAATCTCCTAATGCTGGAAGCCTCCAGCAGTGTCTGAGGAAGCATTACGACAATGCGAAATGGCCATCACACGGATAAATTGACTGCAAGTCGTTGAATTTATCATCAAAAGTTAATATTAACAACGCAGATCGTTATGGAACAAGAGATCCAAGGATAAATTGGCCAGTAAAGTTTATTTTTCAATAATTATTTATGCTTAGGTATCAAGTAGTTCATAAATACGACCCTAGAAATACAATTTTGTCAATATCATTGCTTGTTGGAACCTGTGAAGCCTTGTTTGAACGGAGATACTTATTGCTAGAGCAGGTTAAACGAATGTATAAAAAGTGTCTAGATTGCTCTAGGAGAGCGCTCTATCTCTCTGTCTCCGTTTGGTCGGGCCTAAGGGGTTCCCACCTTTTAAAAATAGCGAAGAAAATTGAAAAATTTTGTTGATTCCCTACAATTTATTGAATCATAAAAAGGTATGACCTTAGTCAATGAAATTCTTTACGAACTAGTCATAGACTGCTAATAACTGTGTTAATTTCGATAAATCATTAACAAATAATTAATTTAATTTAAAACTGAATTGATAAAACATATATTAAATCTCTGTTGTCTTTGTTCAACGTTAAAACTATTTTATAATAATCAATTTGAATTATCAATGTATATGCAACAATTTTCTAATCCTCTTAGGAATCGCCAGGTTCTTTAGAAAGATGTTTCAATAATTTTGAAATTAATTTTCTTGCTAAAGAAAAACAGAATTTTGTATCAGAAAGCTGTAGTGCGGCTACATGACTATACTCCATTCAGCGAAAGGAGAGACAGATGTAAACAACGATGCGCGTGCGAGAGTGTACCTTCGAGCAACGAGACCGATTCACAGTAGCTGCGGACGTCTTTTGTTAATAGTTGCTACATTCTTGCAAATTCCTTTCTCGGTATTGGAATGAGATATCAAAAATCTGATTGCATATTCGGAATCAGCGCAAAATTTTACATAAACCTTTAAAAAATGATGATGATCTGTCAATTATTAAAAAATGACAATTTTCAAAATTCGATTGAACGGCGATATTCTACACGAATGATCCAATATTATTAATAAAGAATAATATTATTGTTAATTTATAAAAGCAAAACACATTAAAAACCAAAACAGACAAATTTCATTATAAAAATAAGTCACTCACCGGTCTGTTATTTATTTCTTCTCTGATCCGTGTATTAACTTCAACTTCAAATAATTATTAGAGAAATTATTTATGTCGTTCTTATGAAAGCTTAATCACTTGTACTAACACTTTCACTCTCCAATTCTGAGCTATCATCGACATTTATTATAAACCTTTCAACAACTTCGTCTATACAATTGTCAATGGCCCACATATCTTTCTCCACCTTGTTCTTAACGTGCGCTACACATTTTGCCCATTCGTCTGCTCCGACTCTCACAATCGCTTCGTTTAATAGTTTCCGAACTTCTGAAATTTTAAATGTTGTGTTATTTTTAGCAATAAAACCTTTAACTTGTGCCCAAATTAGTTCAATTGGATTGAGCTCACAGTGATATGGCGGTGTACGTAGTACAATTTTATTTTGTTCTTTGGCCATCTCATCAATAACATATGCTTGGAATTGGCTTTTATGTTTTCTAGCTAGCTCTAACAACTGAACTTTCAATAGATCTTCATTCATGTTTATGTTCTTAGACAAAAGCCAGTCTTTTATTTTCTGTTTTGACCAAGATGATGTCGGTGTCGCTTCTAATCTACGAGAATGGTAAGGCGCATTGTCGACAACGATTACAGAGCCCTCTTCACAATTTGACAATATCTTCGAAAACCATTCTTCATATGATTTTGAATTCATTTCGCTGTGATAGTCACCACTTTTATCTGACTCAAAAATCCAAGCGCAGTTATCCACAAATCCACTTTCACTACCAATATGAGCCACTATTAGCCGTTTTCCTTTCCCTGATGGATTTTTGCTGCCAGTTGACAATCCCGACAAAAATGCTTCTTTAGCTGACTGAACAGTTGGGTCTTTCCAAACTTTATCACGCGTGTGTCCTGCGTCTACCCAAGTTTCGTCAGTGTAGTATATTCTACGTCCTTCTTCCCTGTAAGATTTTATTTGCTGTAGGTATTGTCTCCTCCACAAAATAATATCATCTCTTTCAATTAATAAGCTACATCGACTCCGACACTCATATTTGAAATTTAGGGTTTTCAATAACTTGAAAAACGTAGTTCTTTTAAAATTTGGAAGGTTTATGTCTTCATTAACTGCTGACAGAACTTTGTCTACAGTTGGGAGTTCATTGTTCATGAAAAAACTGTGTACCTTACGTCTAATAGCCGTTCTATCAAATTCATCAGTAGCATCAAGAATAGACAATCTACGTTTCACTTTTTTAGGAGATGAAAGTTTGTGGTTGGCCCGATATTCTTTTATAATTCTATAGACAGAAGCCCTACACACGCCAGTTGCTGTTACTGTATTCTTCACTATAGTCGTAATATTATTGTTGTTATTCAGCATTTCTTTCTTATAGACATTCAATATCATATTTTTCTCACCTTTACTTAATGGACTTGCCTTTTCACGTTTCTTAGGAGGGGTTGTAAATGTAACTGCCGTGTCTTCATCTGCACTTTCAGTTGAAGACATTGTCAATTGATGTAAGTATGATGAATTGATTGTTATATGATGAAAATTGTAAATATTATGATCGTATGAAAAATAAATCTATTCTTGCCGAATCTATAACAATCCTAAACCTAATCGAATAATAATAATTATTATTGTACGCATTTGGCCCAAGACGATTTTACAGTACTATAAATATATTTGCTAACTAAAAATGTTTAAAAGCACAATACAATGTATACAACGAACCGGTATTGAACTTTGCACTGTGAGCGTTCAGTGTCACACTGAACCCACTGTGAACTGGTAGCAGCCAATCGAGTCACCTACTCCGGATATGAGTCATCATCTTTTCACAAGAAATTCACTCACACAAACGCAAACATTTGTTTTGGTCTATCTCTCCTTTCTGTGAATAGAGTATAGTCAATAGATAGTTTTAGTTAAACTCTACTATTTACTTGATAAAATTAGTTCAGCGCATGCGTAGTTCAAAAATGAAGAGCAAGCTGAAGTATAGAGCGGTTAAAAAAGACGAGCAAAAAAGTGGAACGGTTTGCTAAATTTCTCTTATATTTGATCAAGGTTTTGTGATCAATGTAATCTCTGTAAAACGTTTTTCATCATGGAAGTCTTGTGCTAGTTGTTAACCTCACGCACAAGAATAAAGATACTTGCCACTTAGAGGAACATACTCGAT
Organism: Conomelus anceps; assembly: GCA_948455865.1. NCBI lineage: Eukaryota > Metazoa > Arthropoda > Insecta > Hemiptera > Delphacidae > Conomelus > Conomelus anceps. Next base: position 1,780,410 of record OX418225.1, read on the forward strand.
GTACTCAATGATAATCATCATCGCAAAATTAAACACAATCGTCAGACCTAACCCTTAATTCAATTGCGTAGTCTATTTTCATGTGTTCTCCACCAAAAGTTATTCCAAATCACGGACCCATGTCAACGTATCCATTATTATCCAGGCTGTTTTTCCAGACAGCTGATTACTCAATTCGGATTGCATTTTACATGTCTAATGAATAAATTTATAAGACATTATTAATTGAAATTGTATAATTATTATCATTTACTTGACAAAAAACTTAATCTAAATATCAGAAATGATTTGTTTCTCTCAAACAAAAATGTTATTCTTATTTATTTATTCAATTACAATGTGGGAGCATACGGGGAAACCCCAAAAATTGCTCCCCAATCGTGAACATATTACAATAACTACAATTTACAAATTTGAGAAAAAGTAGCTGGAAAATAAACAAAAGAAAGAAAAGTTTCAGCTAGAAAACTGACTATAAAAGATTATACAAAAGAAAGATGAAAATGATAATGAAACTAACAATATAAATGCAATATGAATGCTAACTAAATTCACATGAAGGCTCAACCAGATAAATAAGAGGGCCTGAGGGCTATTTGACATCTGACTCCAATTGCATATGATGGAGAAGCTCATTTTAAAAATCATATATATCCCCTATAGAAGAAGGCCCAAGTGTCGCTGTTTTTCCTTCTAAATTTTCTTAAAATTCAAGCAAATTTCGAAAATCCTTACACATACATCGCTGGACATTCTTTAAAGGAAGATCTCTGCTAAATTTTATTGAATTTGGTCAACGCGTTTATTTGTAAATGAGTTACAGACAGACAATGCAAAACGGTCGACTTGAAACAGAGAGCTCTCTTCGTTCGGTCAATAAAATAATTAGGTTTCAATAAATTAATTGATGAATTTTAGTGTACTGTGGGTCGTCTGACGATGCTCTTGATAACTGAGTGAAACGGCCGTCACGCCATAACGAATTATAATTTCCACTTAAAAGTGCTTTTAAGTTTTTATTAAATTTTATTTATTAATACAAAATCGTATCATAGAAAAAATTGTATAAAAAATTATCGGAACTCAGTTTGTTACAACAGTGAATGCTTGGAAGCTTAATTATTCACAAATGCTACTGGAATGTATTTGGAAATTATTTCTGTCAATAATAAACACCTGTACACAGCTGAATTATAAATTTATTAGCAAGAAGTATCACGGTGACCGATTACATTGGCCAGCAAAAAGACGCTGTTCTCTGCTGAAAATCACTTCTCGGTGGTTCGGAGCCCACCTAAAACTGTAGGTCCAACTCATAAATCACCATCATCCAACTCATTACCCACGCACAGGTCTCAGACCTATGTGGGCTTCATCCTCAAAAAAAAAGGTACCTTGGTGACTCATGTAGGGCGCAATAGATCGTAGATTTCACTACGCAGTCACTCCGTTGATTTGTAAAGCATAGAAATAAATGGAAGTTTGCAAACAGAATGTAAGACGCAAATGGATCGCAGTTTTCACCGTGCAGCCACTGCGTGACTTTTTGTTAAGCAAAGAAATGAACGATACCCTTCAAACAGAAGCGATGATGTGGACCAATTCATTTTTTTTATTAATTTTCATGAATTGGACTTCATTTACGCTGTATGTGCGAAGTATCATTGATTTCTATGGTTCAGAAGAAGTAACGCAGGACCTGTCTATTAGCATTAGACCTTAGTGATGTCTATAGACGTATTCCATGCCTACAGGTATATTTCACCATATCAAACAGTTTTTTCTTTAGGAATTTGACAATTTTTCAATAGCCCCTCCAATACAAATGTATAAAAATTGAACCTAAAATTTTATTTTAATTGAATATTTTCATATTAACTTGATATTTAATAATAAATTGTGCCAAACGACATTTGAAATTATTGACATAGACATGTGTAAATAAAATAAAGAATAATGTGATTTTCATTCTTTGAATAGGAAATTTTTGAATAATTGTATAAAAATTCTGTTCTATTTAAAAATTATGTTATATTTTTTGTGATTAAATTTGTATTTTGTTTGACATTTTTTATGATAATTGACGAAACAGATCTCTCTTGTGTAATAATTCTATTGACTGAATACATAAATGTATTTTTCTACAAATGGGTGTTAATATCTTGTACATATTATATAAATATGAATATATTTTGAACTTTGAAAAGGAACTTGAAATATAGTGCTATATTGTGAAGTTCAATTCTGTGGACTTTTTATTCTCTCCTATGTTCATGTATGTGAGTTTACAAAATACTTTTTAATTTAAAAATTGCTTATATTGTAGCGGATGAAGAGACCTTCAAAAAAATGTAATCAAATTGGAGAAATTCGCTCCCATTCAGGAGTTATGAGTATTATTTGAAAGAATATCATTATTTCTTTCAAGTACAATTAATTACTCGGCCTGTGTAGTAGCTAGGAGCACCATATTTTGTGCCTAAACTTCATAGGCCAATGTGCCAACTATCAATCAAATCTGAGATATTTTCATTTTTTGCCTCTAAAAACGAACATAGTCCATGGTTTTTTTGCGAAAAATTAAAAAAAAATCGCTCATACTGTGGTGGCTGACCGTACTTCAAGAAACATTCTAGAATATGTAATTAGATTGGTGAAATTCGCTCCCATTCAGGAGTTATGAGCATTTTAATATATATATTTATTTCTTTCAAGTACAATTACTCGGCCTGTGTGGTAGCTAGGAGCTCCAAATTTTGTGTAGACACTCCTCAGGCCAAGCTCTATCTGTGTACCAAATATCAACCAAACTGAGAGAATTTTATTTTTTGACCAAAAAAGTGCCTGATATAGTCCATGTTTTTTTGCGAAAATCTTCAAAAATTCAAAATCGCTCATACTGCGGTGGTTGATAGTACTTGAAGAGACCTTCAAGAAAATGTAATCAAATTTAAGAAGGTCTTTCCCATTCAGGAGTTATGAGCATTTTAAAATATATAATTATTTCTTTCAAGTACAATTACTCGGCCTGTGTGGTAGCTAGGAGCACCAAATTTTGTGTGGACATTCTTCAGGCCAAGCCCTATCTGTGTACCAAATATCAACCAAATCGGAGAGAATTTTATTTTTTGCCCAAAAAAGTGCCAGATGTATAGTCCATGGTTTTTTGCGAAAATCCATGTACCAAATATCAACCTGTGGTGGTTGATAGTACTTGAAGAGGCCTTCAAAAATGTGTAATCTTATTGAAGAAATACGATCCCCTTCAGGAGTTATGAGCATTTCTATATATGTAATAATTTTTCCCCAGACCAATAACTTCCCTTGTATGATAGCTAGATGCGCCAAATTTGGTGTAGACACTCCTCAGGCCAAGTACCAAATATCAACCAAATCTGAGAGAATTTTATTTTTTGCCCAAAAAAGTGCCAGATGTATAGTCCATGGTTTTTTGCGAAAATCCATGTACCAAATATCAACCTGTGGTGGTTGATAGTACTTGAAGAGGCCTTCAAAAATGTGTAATCTTATTGAAGAAATACGATCCCCTTCAGGAGTTATGAGCATTTCTATATATGTAATAATTTTTCCCCAGACCAATAACTTCCCTTGTATGATAGCTAGATGCGCCAAATTTGGTGTAGACACTCCTCAGGCCAAGTACCAAATATCAACCAAATCTGAGAGAATTTTATTTTTTGCCCAAAAAAGTGCCAGATGTATAGTCCATGGTTTTTTGCGAAAATCCATGTACCAAATATCAACCAAATCTGAGAGAATTTTATTTTTTGCCCAAAAAAGTGCCAGATGTATAGTCCATGGTTTTTTGCGAAAATCTTCAAAAATTTGAAATTGCTCATCTGTGGTGGTTGATAGTACTTGAAGAGACCTTCAAAAATATGTCATCAAATTTAAGAAGTTCGTTCCCATTCAGGAGTTATGAGCATTTTAAAATATATAATTATTTCTTTCAAGTACAATTACTCGGCCTGTGTGGTAGCTAGGAGCACCAAATTTTGTGTGGGTATTCTTCAGGCCAAGCCCTATCTGTGTACCAAAAATATCAACCAAATCTGAGAGAATTTTATTCTTTGTCCAAAAAAGTGTCCATGGTTTTTTTGCGAAAATCTTCAAAAATTTTAAATCGCTCATACTGCGGTGGTTGATAGTACTTGAAGAGACCTTCAAAAATATGTGATCAAATTTAAGAAATTCGTTCCCCTTCAGGAGTTATGAGCATTTGAAAGAATATAATTATTTCTTTCTGGTTTAATTACTCGCCCTGTGTAATAGCTAGGTGCGTCAAATTTGGTGTCGACACTTCCTAGGCTAAGCCCTATCTGTGTACCAAATATTAACCAAATTTGAGAGATTTTTAGTTTTTGTCACTAAAAACACATCATTTTTTGCGAAAATCAAAAAGAACTTCCGAAATTCGCTTCTATTCAGGTCACAATGAAGAAGAATAATTTTACATGGTAAGGTTAAGGTATTACATAAGGAAATGGTCAGAAGCATAGTAATATAGAAGTTTTATTATTGTCAAAAATCATAAATATATCGTCAAACACTTACTGGGAGAAATCAAAAGGTATTTTCAAAAACGTTTCTTATATGTGCTGAGTTAGCAACTTACGTTCTCCTATAATTTATGAATCAACTTAATGGAATGATCTACACGAACTACGTTCAGAAAAAATGATCATAAAATACAAAAGCTGAATACAAAGGGACAATGGCACAATTAGATTGGAAGACTGCACTAGAAATATTATTGAAATAATATAACGTTTGAAATAAATTCTTAAAAATAATTTACTACCAAGTTATAACAATCAAGATTAAAAACCGGAAATCCTCCATTCAATATAAATATAATTGAACAGTGGCGTACCGAGGTTTCAAGCGCCCTGGAGCGGAAGTGTCTTACGATGCCCCCCCCCCCCCCCCCACAAAAAAAAATTGGTCTCACACTCAACCAACCGATTGGGCTGATATTAATATAGTGCATCTATAATGAATCAGCAGCTTTTACCCCTCCTCTTACTACACCGTATTTGTCAGAGATGCGAATCTCTCATTAATGATTTTTCGCCAGGCCAGATTCCGCTTTTATCAATTTCCAAACAGCTTGTTTTGGATTTTTTCACTTTTCTATAAATTTATTTGCAGTTATTTTTTAGCATTTTGCAAGCCATTCCTGCAAAAATTTTCTAATATTTTGGAAATAGGACTAAAAAGTGTAGTATTTCAGTCCTGTTCTTGGTAATATAAAAACCATTGAACTTTTTTGGATTTATTTTTCTAGAATAAATTCAAAGTCTTCATTCAATTAACTTACACTTGAGATTATTATACTTTTTGCCACCCAATTTACATTGTTTTGGCTTTGCTACTTTCAACTATTTGCTACTTTTGACTCAACCGGTTTACATTCTGTCTGGTTGTAACGCATTTAAGGCTGAATGCGTGAACCGATTTCTTTTAAATTTGACATTTCAGTAATGCACAGCGATTTATTCATACGGTTTTTTAAATTGTGTTGCATTTTACCCTTTTGGCCTTCATTATAGTAATACATTTTTTTGTAAGTAAAAGGCAATTTTTTCTCAAGAACGGTGCGCCCCTCAGAGCCTTGCGCCCTGGAGCGACTGCTCCACTCGCTCCATTATCGGTACGCCACTGTAATTGAAATAATAGGAAAACATCTTTGAAATAACATTCTTAAAAAGAATTTTTTAATAAGTTGTAACAATCAGGGTTATAAAACATATAATTGAAATAAAAGGAAAACATGTTTGAAATAACATTCTTAAAAAGAGTTTTTTAACAAGTTGTAACAATCAGGGTTAAAAACTGGAAGTACTTCAATAGAAATATAATTGAAAAATGTTTAAAATAAGATTCTTTTAAAGAATTTTCAACTGTTATATACAACCAATTCAGAGTTGAATAATTGGGAATATACTATGTAATAAATACAAATAATTATGCAATTTTAAAATATTGATGTTTTAGATGTTACATTTATGCCCGTATTTAAACGTTCCTCTAATGTCTTAAGGCCATCTTGAATACCTATAAACATTTATTACATTCCACGAGTTTCTCGAATCAAGAAAAACTGAAGGAACGTTCCTAAATACGGCCTTTAGGTCCGAACCTTCCTTGAAGTCTTCCTTAACCTCAAGGGAGACTTGAGGATTTTTAGTGAATGTTTTTCAAGGGTATCTCGAGTTAAGGAGACCTTAAGGTGAGTTCATAAATCGGTCCTAAGATTAATGAAAGCTTTTTTAATGGATCTAATTATTCTCACAAGTTAGTTTAAAGTAATTGACAATTTAACTAACTGACAAATATACAGAAACCAGAGCTAGAAATTAAAGGAATTTGAAATTAATAAATTATTCTGTTTCTAATTAATTGATTAATTCTGATTTTATCTTTGAAGGCCCGTTCACATTGAGACACTTTTTGCATTAGAGCGCTCTCGTAAAGCAATCTAGAAACTTGCTAATTGTAGACTCGTCTAGCTCTACTCTAGCACTATACACTCATTTGACTTGTCTAGCTCTGCTTTAGTACTAGTATACACTCATTTAGTCAGAGCCTAGATTAATATAAGAGAAACATAGAGAATAACGTTTATGATATTGCGATAAACAATTACTACATATATAATAATAGGAACTAGTAGTTTCTTTGCGGATGATGCCCACATGAGTCTGGAGACTTGTGCGTGGGTGATTAGGTGAATGATGAGAAACATCCATGGCTGAACGGGACTCGAACCCAAGGCTGCAAGAAACGAAGCCAGCCAGAGCCCTATCTTATCTCAAACAAGCGCTCCACCCAACTGTGCTGTGTACAGTAGACCTCATTCCCAAAATGAAGGGTGCTAGCAAAGAGGAACAAAAATGTTGTTGATTCACTACAATTTACTGAGTCATGAAAAGGTCAAAAGGACCTTAGTCAATGAAATTCTTTACGAACTGGTCATAGACTGCCAATAACTGTTTTAATTTTGATAAATCATTAACAAATAATTAATTTAATTTGAAACTGAATTTATAAAAAAATATATTAAAGCTCTGTTGTCTTTGTTCAACGTTAAAACTATCTCATAACAATCAATTTGAATTATCCAAGTATATGTAACAATTTTCTAATCCACTTAGGAATCCCCGAGGTTATTTAGAGAGATGTTTCAATAATTTTGGGTTTGGAAACAGGGTTTTGTATCAGAAAGCTGTAGTGTAGCTATATGACTAGGCAATAGATAGTTTTAGTTAAACTTTACTATTTACTTGATCAAATTAGTTCAGCGCATGCGTAGGTCAGAAATGAAGAGCAAGCTGAAGTGTAGAGTGATCAAAAAAGACGAGCAAAAAAGTGGAACGATTTCCTACATTTCTCTAATATGTGATGAAGGTTTTGTGATTAATCAATGTAATCTCTGTAAAACGTTTTTCATCATGGAAGTCGTTTAGCTGAAAATGCGTTACAAACTGACAGACAGACAAATGCAAAACGGTCGACTTGAAACAGAGACCTCTCTTCGTTCGGTCAATTATATTATATCTATAGGAGCTATATCACTCCAGAGAACTTTACTCTCCACATAAAGCTAGATAACTCTAGGAGTGCGGTCTATCGCAAAAAGTGTCTCAGTGTGATTGAAACTTAACGGATAGAACTATTATAGATACTAAAAATCTATTATGCACCCTGATCAGATACAAGTAAAAGTTACATGGCTTATTTCATTCAAGTAAAATTACAAATTACATTAGTCTTTTTCAATAATCAATTAATTCTAAGAAGCTAATTATGTTGATTAAGACAAAAATTTGAAATCACCTCTGCAAGTATGAGAGAATAGTGAAAATATAATATTTCCAGATACTAGATAACAAATAAATGGTTTTTGTTTAAAATATTTGATAAAAGATTTGGAGAATAAATTTCTAATAAATTCATTTCATCACAGACCAAGGAAAACTACACTTCATTATTGTATACTTAAAAAATATACAACATAATATAAATGAAAACTAAAATGTTTTGATACAATGCATAGGGCCTATATATGAATGATGATTATCAAATTTCGATAAAACGATAAATTCATAAATTTTACGCTTATCTACTACAAAATAATGGTAGTCTTCAATCCTAGAGGGATTATAATATTAAAGTAATTAATTTTTACATTCTACACTATAACTAATAGCTGTACAAATCCGAAGAATATTAAACTTATAAAAACTACATTACAAATATATTTATGATTACAAAATGGAGCATTAATTATTATTCTTCTCAAGCAATAAAGTTGAACTGTTTGCTACAAGCATGATTATTATTAAGAAATGTCAGACTCTGATAAACGATTCTTTAAAGGGAGATTCTAAATCGTACAGGAAAAATATCTAAAACTGAATAGATCAAATTCAAAAAGATGAAGATCCAATAGCTAAAAATAAGGAGGTTGATTTGCTGAACCGATGATACTTGTATTTTTTTCCTCTTCATCTAGTTTGTTTATTTTTTTGTTTAGTATTCATTTTCAAACCAAACAGGTTTTGTAACATTTGGAACTATTAAAATATTATTTTGCTGTGTAATGGAAATAAAATTTGAATTCAAATTTAATAAAAATTTTACTTTGATGAAATCAAATCACATTCACTTTGATAAAATCAAAGCACAAGAAGAAAATCTCAAAAGCCGTAAGTGATTACATTATGTACAATGAAGAAACATCCTGTATAGTAAAGCTGTAACGAGAAATGTTCTTCAAATGAGCAATTGTGATGATTTTCTTTTAAAGTCACTTTAAAACTACATTTGCTTACATTAGATATTTCAAAATTGACTTCTTGGAAGATGTGATGATTTTTTAAATACATTTCTAACGGAATAAGCTTAAATTATTTGTGCTATATTGGAACTCATTGATTGATAAAACAAAAGGCTATCACAGTAGCTTACTTTAAACGTATTTAGCCTATAACTCAAAAGAATTGTTTTTTGTTATAAAATACAGAGGATGCTTCCCAGATAAGCCTGAGGATTGTGCTTGAGTAGTTAAGTGATAATTACACAAAAATTCCAGTTCTTGTCCGGGAATCGAACCCGGGACCACCACTATTGTATTTAGCTACGATAATGGAACATATCTACGGCTTTTTCTGTTATTTCACCCCAAAAATGTATAAATGAATGAATGATTGATGAATAAATGAATCAGACTAGTAATTTTATTACGGATGAATCGCACATGATCTTGAAAATGATTGGTGAGGGATGAGTTGGATAAAATTCCAGACCTAGCCAGAAATCGAAACCTAGATCAACTAGATTAGGTGGTCAGGCACACTAACCACTATACCACGATAGGTTTAACTGTAACAGTTACAATAAAGGTAATAAAGTAATAACATGCATTACACAGAATATGTATATGTTATACATAATATCTGGGATGACATGTAAGTCAGAACCGTTTACTAATATATATATGTTATACATAATATCTGGAATGAGAGATGCCAGAGCCGTGATTTATAATGTAAAAAATAATCTATATTGAGATATTCTAAAAAATTTGTAGTGTGACGGTGAAATACTGTAATGCAATAAGCATTAATTGAAACTCAACAACAAATCTTGAAAAATACAGTTTAAATGGGCCAAAGCACGCTAGCTAGGAAGATGATATAATTGATCATTTTTAAAGAGGAACCCAGTCACCTCATTACCCACGCACAAGTGTTATGTGGGCAATACTCGCAATAAAAAAAAACTGATTTGTAATGAACTAAAAATTTTGTTAGTAAACAGCTATTTCGAATAAAAAATCGAAACGTGTGAGATGAGCTCAGCTCGAAAAATGCCATCATTTTGGGGGTTCCCATACTAGGATACTTAGGCCACTTTCACACCTCACGATTTTAATGCAACACAACTTTTGACTTGATTTCTGTTTTGTCAAACTTCCTAATGACACCATTTCAATCAAAGATCAATAATGAATGGCTTTTTTTTCTAAAGATTGACTGTGACTGCAAGGCTCATAGCGAAACTACGGTAGTAATATGCATTGTTCTAAATGGGAAGTGATTGCATTATCATTGGAAAGTCTGACAAAAATATCAAGTTTGCCTTTTTGTGACAACAGTTGCCGTAAAATCAATCGAGTTTAAGCAAAACTATGCTAAAATGACGATAAAGATTGCGCGGTTGTTGGTTCTAACCCAACCACTCTATGTCTCTGGCTGCTTTACAGCATATTACATTCAGAACAAGCGGAGGAATAGAGTGGTGAGGTTAGAGTTACCACCATCGTTGATGTGGATTTGCAAAAACTCAAATGAGGCCTATTAATATATCGGTAGCAAACTCTCACGACAAATCAAGATTCGCTACAAAGCTCCCTCCCACAGTGGTCAAATTATGCAGTTGTTATAGGATGTAATGAATAATATCCAACTCATTTCTGTGCTGCTCAAATAGTCACGTAGCCTGCGTTTCTATGTGTGCGGGGCCTATTAATACAGCGGTAACTAACCCTCACGACAAATCTAGATTCTCTACGAAGCTCCCTCCTTCAGTGGTCAAGTTATGCAGCTGATGAGCACTGCATAATGGCGTATCAACCTGATAGGTGTTGTGAAACAGACTATAGTCCACCTGATAAGTGAACCGCTCCTTATTGTAGGTGACGATGGGTTCGAAACGATGACCCCACAGGATTTCGCTGGGCAGATAGGAAGTCCTCGCTTGCGTAGTCTGACCCGTAGACTCGGTGGTGCCTTCGAGGATCACGATGATCTCGAACTTTTCGTGAATCATGTCGGCAGCGCTAAGCGAGAATAGAGGGCTGGAGGCGTCGATCTTGTGTACGACGATCATTGGCCAAATAAGGAAGACGTCGGATTCGTATTCGTCGGTTTGAAGCTGGAAAAGAAAATAGAAAAAAATTACGAATATTTTCAAGAAGTGAAAAGTGTAACGGAATAATAATCATACTTGAAAGGAGGTGAAGGAATAACGAAAAGTATTGTTAATAACTAAAATAATGTAATATTCAATTTCGAGTTCAAACCCTCAATTGATCGCTACCTCATCGCAACCTTCGATCGCTACACCTCAGCTGCATAACAAATTTATTATGTATTAAAATATAAAAATAAATTCCCACTTTTGAATGCTATAAATTATAGCTTAAGACCAAATTCAATGACAAAATATCAAGTGTGTGTCACAAATTTGATCCTTTTCAGAAGACAACTCCTTTAAATCAGTAGTTAGTTTATAAAAATATTAGAAAATGAGTTCCAAATAAAGCTTGAAAAACAGGAAAAGAGCCACAAATTCATGGATAAAATCAAGTTACTTCTCATCAATAAACATAAAAAACAACTGAAATCATTTCTCTGTTATCGTGGAGGTTGAAGCTTACAAAACTTTCTATAATAAAAATGGTTCTAACAAAATAAATTGATGGAGCAGGCAAGCTAGGAGCTTCAAAAATTCGGGGGTTGCATAGTATTTAACATTTAGGCTTTGGAAATAACACAATTTCAAGATAGAAAGCAGAATTTTGTTTACCAGATCACAAGCTTTTTGCTTTTCTGGTGAGTGCCTAGGAAAAGTAGTGTACAGTAAACAACTACAGCCTTTCATTTGAAGCAAGAAGTTGACTCCACGCTCCGTGAACGCTCCGTGTGCGGACAGCCCAACTCAATAGGTTGAACAATGAATTAAAAATAAAGATAAATCACATTCATTAGAAGCAAGGAGTTGACTCCACGCTTGACAAACGATCCGTGTGCGGACTGCCTAATTCAATTGGTTATGCAATCAATTAAAAAAGATAATTTACCTTGAGATCGCAGAGGAACGGAGACAGAAACTCGCCCTCCTTGGTCTGGTGGGGTCGAATGATTTGCGCGCGCACATTGGAGCTGATCAGGTGGGATTTTTCGCGCATGTCACCCACCCTGAACATGAGACACAGCTGGCCGTCGCGCTGGCAGATGACCGCGTTGCGGCTGAACATCAGCGTTTGGGTGCGCTGCTTGGGACGCGCCATCTTGGCGAATATTATGCCTACCATGAATGCCTGTACAACAAACAAAACATTATTAAGATAAGATTATTATTATAATTATTAGACGTGAAACTCCCAAAGTGGAAGACGCTGAGTGAAGATGATTCGTTTTTTTGACTTGTTCTTCTTGTTTGCCCACTAGCTTTTCATTTTTTGTGTGAATTCAGCTTTTCTCTCTTCGCTCCATTTTGTTCCAACTCTTGGAGGTTTTGTCTCTGGTATAACTTCCCATTTATAAAGTTTTATTCTGAAGTTTTTTCTATTGTAAATTTCTCTGTTGGTTATAAGATTATTCATTTATTCAATAAAGCATATTTACATGAAAATACCTACTGTCGTCATAAATGTCAGAAAAACACAACATAAAAAAATGAGGTGAATGATGAGAGACATCCATGGCTGAAAGAGAAACGAACCTAAGGCTGCTGGAAACGAAGGAAGCCAGCCAGAGCCTTATCTCATCACAGACAAGCACTCCAACCAACTGCGCTACCAGAGCCGAAATGAATAAATATTATATAGATATAAAATCAAATATAAATTGAAGACAATATTATGGTGGGCGTGTGGCAATGGCCACATTGTAGAATAGCCCAAAGAGGCTCCCATGAACTCAGCCAATGATTGGTTAAATAAAAGGCACTTACAAGTAGTCACTAACCTGTATCATAACACCGGTAATACTCTGCAGACACATAACAATAATCGCCTCGGGACACTGTTCGGTGGTGGATCGTGAGCCATAGCCAATGGTGTGCTGTGTCTCGATGCTGAACAGAAAGCAGGATGCGAACCCGTTGATGGCCACCACACACGGCGTCCACGAATCGTCCGACAGATTGTCGGCGTCCAAATCGCCGTGTGTGAACGCGATCAGCCACCAGATGCAGCCGAACGCGAACCAGCTGAGCAGGAAGCTCATCGCGAACACCAGCAGCGTCCAGCGCCATTGCACGTCGACTAGCGTTGTGAAGATGTCCTAGAACGTACAGGAAGGAAATTATTATAGTTGAAAGTTTAATACTTCAAATGTACAACAAATCTCAAAAACGGCTCTGTAGAATCTGATTGAAAAACGTATATAAATCTGGGCATTCACGTTCCGATTTGTAGTACGACTTAGTAGGACTGCTAGTCGGCATGTTTTGTGAATATTGGGGATGGTTTCTGACCATAAATTTTAATAGGGGAGCTAATACTTATTATTAATTAATCCATTTTACAGACCTAAAGCTGGGCATTCACGTTCCAACTTGTAGTACGACTTGCAGTACTGCTAGTAGTACTGCTAGATGGATAGTCGACTCCACTCACGCTCCTACTTGCAATCCAACTTTATTCCTAATCAGCTGTGAGCATCGCTCTGGAGCCGAAAAATGTAACCGAAGTTGCCCGATGTTGCCCGAAGGTCAAGCACTGACTGAGATAAGTTGGACGACTTTGATCCGACTCCCCCACACACGCTCCAACACCGTCGATAGTCAGAAGTCGTCCCTCTAGTCGTCCATCTACAAATCCAACTATCCAACAAGCCCATTCACGTTCCGTTTTCGGATCCAACCTTGGAGGTTGGACTACAAGTCGTACTGCAAATTGGAACGTGAATGCCCAGCTTAACCTACTGAACTTGCCGGCAAACAGCGGCTGATAGAAGTCAACAGTTTTTAATCATATGGCAGGCCCCTTAGCGGCGTTATTTACGCTGTCTGGTACGCAATGACTTTGCATGTAGGCTACCGTACAGTTGGAGCCTTGCAGTATGTAGGAAACATATGTCTGGGATCATACCCATATATACTGGGAAATGTAATTATGCCGGGTTGATGACATCTGTTAACCAATGCAGCTAGAAATTTGAAATGTAGTCTCAGTAGGAGGTGATGAATAATAAAATCAAAAACCTAGCTTCTACCCAAATAGTTGTAGGAGGTTTAAATTTGAAATGTTCATTGAGAGGTGGTGAGTAAGGTCTTATGGTGTAAGAAAACAACGAAGGAGGCCTCTCTGATCAGCTGGAAGAGCCCTAGGACTAACTTCTTCCCTAATAGTACTAGAAGGTTGAAATTTGAAATGTAACCTCAGTGGTACGTGGCAAATAATAAAATCAAGATATTTTATGAGAACGCTGCAACGCGCGTCGGGCCAGCTAGTATAATAATATAATTCTTTATTGCCAATAAAATAATAGTTACAAAAATCACAAATCATATCCAAATATACATTGGCGTGGCTAGAATAAGAGAGTCTTGTGCTCTAGCCACGAGTTCTAATAATGAATAATATACAATGCGATAATATTATTATACAATAGCATTACATGATGATATTCGAAGCTACAAATTAAACCATAATATAATAAGAGCCCTAGGACTAACTTCTTCCCTAATAGTACTAGAAGGTTGAAATTAAAAGGTTGAAATACCTTTCAAAAACAGTCAAGACTTAAATTCTAAAAATTGGTTTTCTGAAACAAAATTAAAATAAATACGGTAATGAATATTGCCAATTTTGACTCGTATGCTCTGAAGAATGTGCACTAAGTTGGTGCAATACAGGCCCTACTCAATAATCAGCATAATTACAACTATTGTCATTGCTTAATTCTAATTTTTGAAATAATATCTGTCTTTTACCCATAATTTTATTAGTTTCAGTTTAGTTTTGGTTATTTTGTCCTTTGTCTTCTGGTATTTTATTTATAAATTTATTACATTGGTAAACAAATTGCCGTTTGCAAGATGTCAATGCTGTAAAATCTATATTGAAAGCATCAACCACTGCTGGACGTATGTTATACGGGACAATACGAGGGGGAAAACAAGTGCATATTTTTGATGATGAATAAAATTAAATCTTAATAATTATAATAATAATTGAAATTAAAATTAATCTCATAACTAAAATTAATCATAATAATTCAAATTAATCTTAAACAAACCGATGAACGGTAGTGAAGTGATATCGTGGTAAGAGGTTCTAAGTGTATTATTTATTCATTTATTATTGGTTGTTGGTGCTAAAAGAAGTAGTAATCTATTGATAAGAGTTTCTGAAAGTATTAATTATAGCTAGTTACTGACCTGCATATACCTCCGCCTTCTTTTCGAGATATTAATTTGAGCCACATTACGATCTCCGTTCTTGAACACTGCTCTTCGTCGCAGTTTCCTGTAGGAAGCCGTTGGAAACCTGTAGTGCTTTCTGTAACAGACAAAATAAAAGAAAAATTAGCTAATATTAAACTAAATTTTTAAAAATACACAAATAAAGAAAGCTTTTTAAATAATACATGAGAGGGGAACATAGAAAGTTCAATTACATCTCCATGAGATAAGAATTTTAAATATTCACGAGAATTTGTGGGATTGGAAAGATTAGGGAAGAAAAGGCATTTCTTTATTTCAATGAAAAAGACACTGTGAACATTCTAGAAGCTTTGGATATAACTAGGGCGATCAAGTTGACAAAGAACTATTTTAATGTTAGTTTGAATGATTAAATTTATTTCAATCACATTTATTTCAACTTAACACAAATCAAAATCTTCTGTTACATGGAATTTGTGCATTTCAGTTTTTCCTCATTTTTTAGTGGGATTTCTTGTCAATTACTTATTTATGCTTTTTCTTGTTTCTTAATCTTGTTTAATATATTGATATGCGGAGAGATCCAATCAATGGAACACATTGTTTCTGCATGTCCATTGTATCGGCTCCCTGGAGGGTTGCCTTGATTGCACCTGGCAGATGAGGAGGCCATGCTGTGGCTGCAAGGGTTGAATAACATATGATGCTGAATCATGGGTCAACTGTATTCCACCTTTTTATTTTATGTGTTAGATTTATGTTTCCTTTTATTCTTATTCTGACAAATCCTCTATGAGGATATATATTTGGGTGCATGTGTGCACATCTGCACATTAAATTATTGACTTTTCTTTGTCTTTGAAACCACTGTGACACCATACGCTTATAATATATTATAATATATATATAATATATTGACCTTCAATATTTTTGCGTTCATTAGGTTGATTTGTGTTTGGCTGGCTGTGTTACTTTTTATTTCGTATTTGTTGGCTATCTGTTACTAATGGGTGTGTCTAGTAAGAGCCAATGTCTAGTTTCAAAAGCCATCAGCCAATGACAGGCCTCAAACGAAGAGTAAGACGGCCTATCAGAGACTCCCATTCTACAATGAATAACGTCAGCTGTTACGACACTATTTTTAAAACTATCAACTACTTTATAGCATAGTTGCAGATAAACAAACCAAAAGAACGGAGTATCCAAGGACCCGACAACTTTAATAATAATAATAATAATAATAATAATAATAATAATTATTATTATTATTATTATTATTATCAATAATTTTGCTGATAGGCATGTGCACCATTCAACCAATGTGCATACTTAACTCTTTACCAGACTTGATATTTATTCAACTGCTATTATTTTAATAAATTATAAGACTTGAAGTTGTCACAACCACATTTATTGAAAACCGTGAGATACTATGTTTGTAGAAACCAAAGCAGTTGAATAAAAAAATAGTTCCTCCCACCAGTGGGCGTGACTTGTTAGGGCCTTCAGCCAATCACTGACCTTCAATAAAGGTCAGCCTATGAAAGGCACTTTCACCATCAGCCAATAGTATTATTCGGTGTTTGGTATATATTAAGCTACTCTGTACTTTAGTTTTTAGTTTGTTTGAGACTGATAATTGTGTAACAACAAAACTAGTATCTCACGGTTTTCAATAAATGTAGTTGTGACAACTTCAAGTCTTATAATTCATAATTTAAAATAGTTAAAGAAAATGTTTCAACAAAATAAAAAATGGAAACGTTAACGCTTGCACTGTAAAAAAATGATTTTTGGGCTTAGCATCAGCCTTCTTAATATATTCTTCATTTTTTCTCTCTATTTTAAATGAACCAGATGTGCAATGTTTTGATTTTCAATAGCCAAAAATAACCTAAAGCCTATAGTGGGTATCTATTTTAAATCTTAATTATTTTTATATTTTCGACTTCCAAACTCCAAAATCAATAGCGATCTCACTTGAACTATGAGGAAGCTATATACCAAGTTTCAAGAGTCAAGAATCTTCCTTTCAAGCGCTAGTGCACAGACGGACGGACGGATAGACAACGGCACGATTTCAAATAATTCAAAGGCTAATAAACTGAATCAACGAGTATTGGGGAGATCATTGTCTAACTTATCGTTATTCTCTTACATAACTCTTCATAAAATAAATTTCCACTAACGAACAGACAAAGAAAGAATGATTTTTCTAATTTACCTTTTCAGATCGCTTGTTTTTGTCGTTGATTTCGTGACGTCATCAATTAGCAGTAGTGTTTGACAGGCATTGAACATATCGCTGGGAGAAGACACTTGTGACACATTATCAGTTATGTTCAAATTGTTCATTGTGTTAGTCGCCTCCTTGCTTTTCTCACTGTTTATCGCTGATTTCCTTTCCTCATCCATTCTTATTTCAAGTCAAATTCACACTAATACCGAAAATTTATGCTAGATTAGCAAGCAAACAGGTGGCGGGATCCTAGAAATTATGTAAGTCATTTTATAAGAGTGGGGCTGTGAGAATGAATGAATAGGATAACGCTTTGTATAACCGACTTTCTTTCTTCATCCATTATTTTTTCAAGCCAAATTTACACTAATACTGGAAATTTATGCGAAATTTGCAAGCGAGCAGAGGGCGGGGTCCTAAAAATTGAGGAGGTTATTATGTAAGAGAGGAGGTTATTATGTAAGAGGAGTGGAGCTGTAATGATGATTTATTAGGCTAAATCGAAAAAAATTGAAAAAAGTCGAATTAATTTGAGAAAAATTATAGATATTCGTAGAAAATCTTTTCTTTTCTTTCATTTTTTTCGGTGGATGAAGGTCTGAGACCTGTGGGTGGGTGATGAATTTGATGGTGGTGATTGATGAGTTGGACCTACAGTCTTAGATGGGTTCCGAACCACCGGGAAGTGATTTTACAGCAGAGAACAGAATCTTTTTTGCTGGCCAATCCAATCGGTCACCCTATATTGAATTAGATGAGGTCACAATGATCCCATTTATCATCCTTTATCCATTAGGGCGCTAAGAAAACTGTCCCCGAAAAAAATATTGTTTGAACTTTATTCCCTAATTTTACAAGTACAGCTTTTAAGCTTCTTTTATGTTATCCAATTTCAACAATCCATTAAATTCATAAAACTAATCAGCTATTTATCCTTGATTTAGTTTTTTTTTACTTCATTCTTTCAATTATTATTTATAAGTAGATACAATATTTAAGCTCCTCTTATCTGTTATTCAATTACAATTCATGAATTGAATTGCTATTCAATTATTCATAAAAATATTCAATTATGCTTATTTTTTGTTAGAAATTTACTCCCTGCATTGTCAAGTACAGCTTCTAAGCCCCCTTTAAGCTATCCAATTCCAACCACCCATTTAATTCATAAAACTGATCAGCTATGCGTCCCTAATTATTTTTTGTTTCAACTTTATTCCTGCTTATCTTTCGCTTGAACCTTATTCCCTAAATTGACAAGTACAACTTTTAAGCTCTTATAATTTGTCTAATTTGAACTCCTACAATCCAATTCAGAAGTGTAGTTTAGGTTTATTATATGGAAGGTAACGAGTAATTACTCTACTTGGAATAGAATGTTATAATTATATATTTTTCTGTTATTATTATAAATATTTTGACGGTTTTATAGGAATAAGGAGCATTTTAGTGTAAGATCAGTTTCGAAATATGGTAAAATATTTGTTATTAAACTTATTCTGTTATTATTTCTAAGGCTGGTTGATGATGCATTTATATTTTTGCTTCCCACACAGGTTTTTTCTTGGGGCTTTGTTTTTTTGAGGATGAAGCCCACATAGGTCTGAGACCTGTGCGTGAGTAATGAGTTGGATGATGGTGATTGATGAGTTGGACCTACAGTTTTGGGAGGGTTCCGAACA
The DNA here is from genome assembly GCA_948455865.1 of Conomelus anceps. Classification (NCBI taxonomy): domain Eukaryota; kingdom Metazoa; phylum Arthropoda; class Insecta; order Hemiptera; family Delphacidae; genus Conomelus; species Conomelus anceps. Next base: position 1,799,535 of record OX418225.1, read on the forward strand.
ACCGGGAAGTGATTTTACAGCAGAGAACAGTGTCTTTAATTGCTGGCCAATCTAATCGGTCACCGTTACAAAGTGGACCCAGGAGAACGCAGCTTATCTCTATCTGATTGAGCAGATACCTGCTACGGCTTACGGCTATTACTTCCCTAAATTGTTATGAAGAACTGTAATTTTGTTTGTATTTGATTGTATGGTATGTTGATATATAACTCCAGAACATGGCATGCCATAGTGGGGTAGGATGGTTTCCTAAATATATGTTATTTATTACATATATATCTTATTACTACCTGTAATATTGAACCACTTGGTTAAAATACTATGTACTATATATTTGAAAAAATAAATAAAAAAATATTCCTGGATTTCTTGTTCCATGACGAACTGCGTTGTTAATATTAACTTGTTATGTGAATTTAACGACTTTATGAACTTAACGTCAAATGAATTTGACTGCAAATCATTAAATTCACATAACAAGTTAATAAAAAAATATTATTAAAATTATTATTTTAACAATAAAGAAGTCTCAAATTAAGAAATAAATTCATTTTTCAATTTTATTTCTACTCCTTTCATAGTTTAAGTTTCATTCCCTCAATTCACAAATACATCTCTAAGCTTTGTAATTCAATTTCAACTACCCACTATTCTGTATTCGTGAAACCCTAGATGCCATCAAGCGACCAATTTAGAATTCATTTATTCAAACCTTATTTCCCTAATCTAAGCTCCTTATGTGTTATCAAATTTCAACTATCCATTCTACTGCTTCCATGAAAAACTAGGCCAGATATCATCAACCACCATTTTAGCCATCAAGTAATTCTACACATTAGAACGATTGTATCACACACTCCTAAACTCAAAAATAACAAAGATGACACAAACTCCACATCTAGATCACTCGTCACTATATTATTAATATTCAGACACCATCATACCAGAATTAATAAATAATTGTAGTAAAACACTATTAAAACGGCACAGAAAAGCACTGCGATGAGATCACACACTCGACATTCACAATGCAACGCACAGTGTGCAACAATTTGAAAGAGGACGACTGTTTAAAATTTAGATTCGAGTTTAAAATGCAAGAACACTAGCGGATAAAGACGATGAGAAGAAGATGAAGAAAAAGAAAACACAAACGGATAAAGAAGAAGAGGAAAAAGAATAGTACCTAACCGGCTAAACTCTTAACATCCCGTGAGGCTTAACTGAAGGTTTATGAAAACATACAGTAGAGGCAACGTATGGAATAGAAGAGGAAACTAAGAGAGAGGGGTGAGAGAGAGAGAGATGATAGATAGAGGGGAGTGAGAGTAATGCGAGGAGAGAGAGTGAAGAGAGGAACAGAATGAGAGAGTATGAGAGTAAAAGAGAGACAGTGAGGGAATCAAAAGGAGAGAGTATGACACAGATAGAAAGGTGTTAACTACCAGGGAGGAATAAGAGGAGAGAGGGAGATATATATATATATATATAGAGAGAGAGACAGAAGGAGTGAAAGAGAAAGACGCAATGAGAGTGAGACGGTGGATGGGAAAGAGAGACACAAAAGTGTTAACTACGAGGGGCCTATTATCCTCTTGACTCTCCACCTACAGAAACTAACAAGGTCTAAATGCTTGTCTAAACTGATGACATTAGTTGTTGAAGCATGTGTAGGTGTGTGCGTGCGTAAGTATATAGGTTTGTGTGTGTGTAGACTAAAAAATTGACAGACAAAAGACAACAATCAAACACTTAATACACTAGAGTAGCGACATGCTGCACCCTACCACATAACTGCATTACAATAAAGGTTATAACTGTGTTGGGAACTACAGAAAGTATGAAGTTTATATAACCGTGGTTTGTTTAACAGTAAACAGTGGTTTAAAGTTGGAAGAATATTGATTGGTGGATAGATTTCAAAATAAACAAAAATGAGACAGCAATAAAATACTGGATACACTAAAGAGAGGAGAGACGTCCGCATTTATGAACGTTCCTTCAGTGTCTTTTGACTCGAGGGAATCTTAAAATGCCTGTATATATATTTTTTCGAAGGACGAAGCCCACATAGGTCTGAGACCTGTGCGTGAATAATCAATTGGATGATGGTGATTTATGAGTTGTACCTACAGTTTTAGGTAGGTTCCGAACTACCGGGAAGTGATTTTACAGCAGAGAAAAGAGTCTTTTTTGCTGGCCAATCCAATCGGTCACCCTTAAAATAAGCGCCCAGGAGTTTCGTAGCTTATCTCTAATTGAACAGATACCTGCTACGGCACCCGGCTATCACTTCCCTAAATATAAATACATTACTCAAGAGTCCCTCGAGTAAAGAGAAACTGAAGGACCGTTCATAAATAAGGCCGATAATAGCTATGAGGCTGGAGCACCCGGGGCCCTCGACTCTCAAAAAAGGCCCCCAAAAGGGCTCGAATGTGCAAAAAATGACAAAAGGGGGCCCTGAATTCACTTTTTGCCCTGGCGTCCCGAAAGATGGATATGAAATGAAATAAATCTTTATTATGGGGACAAAAGTCTTCTCTACCATTGAACTAATATGACTGCTATACTTATGGCCAGTTTCACTAAAGAAAATTAAATTCAACCCCCGTAAGATGACGTCATTTTATACAGCTCAATAGGGAAGTCGTTGCACTGGCTCCGTCAAATGACGTCACCTTACGGTGGTCAAATTTAATTTTCTTTCGTGCAACTGGCCATCAATCATATAACTGCATTACCTACAAAAACAGTGTACTGCTTAAAGCATTAAGCGAAATTTAATGTTTGAAAAATATTGTTTGATGAAATAATAAGAAAATGAAGCACTGATAACGTTACTAAAGAGGCAGATAAACCGCCACAAACCCTAAAACAAAGGTTAACAGATGTTAGTGTACGTATTTACGAACGTTCCTTCAGTGTCTCTTGACTCGAGGGACTCTTGAGGTGTAATGTATTTATATAGGCTATATTATATATTTCAAGAGTCCCTCAGGTCAAGAAAAACTGAAGGAAGGTTTATAAATACGGCCCTAGACATCTGTTAAAAGTATTATGGAATAGAATAGAAAACAAAAATAAAAATTGATAAACTCGTTTCCTAATAATCAACAATTATGACAACAGTTTATGGGTCGTGGTCATAGACCTGCCTTGAGGCTACCTTGACTCAAGGAAGACTTGAAAATCATCCACTTGAAAAGCTTTTTGAATATTGCATCTCAAGTCTCCCTTGAGGAAGGAAATCTCAAGGTGGGTTCAAAAATACAGTCCCAGCACTCAAGAGGATCTATCTAGCTGATGAGGATAATTCAGTAGAACTTTAGTATAATTAAATTGATTATTTAGGCAAAAACTTCGTTCTAGAGAGGTATTTTTGTTAATGAGAAGTCGGTTTTCCAAGGTTGAAATGTCAAGGTTCACCATAAGAATCATTTACTTTACTTTGGAGGATTTCGTTGTAAAGAAATAAGTTTGAACTTTTTATGATAAATGCATAGACTTGCAGTCAATTTTAATAGAGAATAAATAAATATTTACTCACGTAGGCTGAAACGTTTTCGAACCGTGACGATTCATTTTCAACACGATTCGAAAACGTTTCAGCCTACGTGAGTGAATATTTATTTATTCTCTATTAAAATTGATTGCAAGTCGTTAAATTCATCATAAAAAGTTAATGTTAACAATCATAAAAAGTTAATGTTAACAATGCAGATCGGTATGAATCAAGAAATAAGTTAGGTTATACTTATACATGAACTATAGGCACTTTGGGAAATCTTTGAATTGTATCGCTTAAAAATTAACAAACAGGCAAATACGGGAAATGATAGCCACGATGCGTGCCAGGTATCTATTGAGTCAGATAAGTCACTAGCGTCTGGGCCCTTTCTGTAGGGGTGACCGATTGGTTTGACCAGCAAAAACGTTCTCTGCTGTAAAATCCCTATTATCAATCATCATCCAACTCATTACCCACGCACAGGTCTCAAAACCTATGGGGGATTTATCTTCAAAAAAAAAATAATAATAATAATAATACAAATACCAACACAACACTTAGCGCACTTTATACACAATATTACAGCTAAAATCTCACTACAAGAACACCTAACGTTAGAAGCCACAGAAATGGTGAATCTATCACAAAATGCTGTAAATAAGACAATTAACCAGCTATTATATACTATTATTTGAAGTATTTTTGAACGGTATAGAAGAGCTACAATGTAACACTGATTCAAATACTTCCAATAAACTATTCTGGGTCTAACGATGAACTACATTCGTATATTAAATCAATGGATGATAAATTAACTATGCCAAGAAATAGAGATTATTGGACAAAAACTCAGAACACACACTCATTCTGATCTCAATAATTAACGAACTGGCTTTGGAACATTAATTGATAAATTATCGCAATAAATATTTTCAAGCAGCATCAATCACAAAGAAAACACTACTGGATTGAAAACCCATCAATGATTGACAGCAACTTGATAAACTTTATAGTCAATTAATCAAAATAAAGAATTATGCTCTCAATTTCTCATTAATTGAAAAATGAATGAAGATTTGGTCCATAGGTTGAGGGACCTCTGACGAGTTTGATATGTTCGACAGAGGTTATCTGTGAATTATAATTACTGGTATTATTGGGTACAATTATTTTATAATTGTTATAAACAGTACTTATTTTATTATTATCTACACAATTATTTTGTTATTGTTTTGCATTCAAATTGTTTTGTACAAATATTTTCTCTCTAGTTCTTGTCTATACAATTATTTTATCATTGTTTTATGCTTTTTCATTTTATTTTTGTTTTATGTTTATTTATTCAATTATTATCTATACAACCATTTTATTAATGTTATGAAAGGAAAGGGGTTCTGCTTTATTGATTATGACTTCATCACGAGCTGTTATAATAATTTTGCTAATTCTGAATTTTTTCCTGGGTTTCTTGGATCTTGCGCTCTTGATGTTTTAATACTGAATAATTCAAATAGAATTAATTGAATCAATATTTTTATAATTTCCCTACCACAGGAAATTTAAGCTTGTTCTACGTTCAATTCAAGAATCCATTCAATTTCTAGGGACTTTGATTTGGAATAAAAAAAAGTAACAACAGTTATTGCTGTTTTCAATTGAAATTTATTTATTTGTGATATCTAAAAGTATTTAAGCACACAAATTAAGTGAGAAGAATAATATTTATACTAAAGATAATATAATTGTGCTTATCCTGTGATCAGGATATTAAGAATTGAGACATTCATGATAATTTTATGTGTTACAAGTTAGTTTGAAGTGACTGACAATTGAATAATAATAATTCAATAATTCAGTATAAAGTAATAGCAATTAAAGGAATTCGAAATTAATAAACTTTTATGTGCTTGTTCCTAAAAAAATTTTTAGTTTTATGTGCTTGTTATACTGCTGGGGACTGACAACATTTTTAGTTTTATGTGCTTGTTATACTGCTGGGGACTGACAACATGACCCCTGACGCCTGAAGGGGAGAGGTGAAGGAAGGTGTAATAGCTCCACTATGCCTTGCACTAAATAGAGCACGAATCTGAGCCAGTGGTATTTGGGTTATTTATATCACTGCTGTTAGTGAGCCAGTTGAGTCGCTCTCAAATGTGCTGTATTTATCAATATTCACTGCGAATTACTTTCAGGGGTCAAGTTGCCAGTCTCCAACTATACCTGCTTTTATTTGTTTAAAACTCAAGCAAAAAGGCCAGCACTGTTGCAAAATCACTTCCCGGTGGTTCGGAACCCATCCAAAACTGTAGGTCCAACTCATCAATCGCCATCATCCAACTCATTACCCACGCAAAGGTCTCAGACCTATGTGGGCTTCATCCTCCGAAAAAAAATTACTATTTATTCTGATGAACAGCATTTATATCAATGCTGTTATTTTGCATAGTAAGCCTTTATTAAGAAGCTTGTTAATGTTGTGCTGTGCTATATTTTGTTTTGCATATTGTTGCTCTATCTTTCTATTATTGAAATATTCTTCAAGTAAGTGTAAGTTACTCTGAATCTATGCATGTCAAATTAGGCTGTATACCCTTATTTGCACAGCTATGCTGTGAACAAATAAATTGATTATTTTTTTTAAATTTTCCTATGGATTTTCATTGTTTTCCAGTATAAATTTATCTCCATCAGCAAAATCATACACTAAATATCATTTTAAATGTTTAGGAATAAGAATGAACCACTTTTACCACATGACTATCATCTAGTACAAATACTAGATGATAATTTGATACCACGATAACTATATTATAATGATAATGGTATACCTTGAATGATAAGCTGCATGCTAGATATGAAAGAAATGATAATAAAAACCTACTATAACATTATGATTACCAATAAAAAGAGGAGGCAATAAGATTAGATTGGCCAGCAAAAAAGACACTGTTCTCTGCGATTAGATTGGCCAGCAAAAAAGACACTGTTCTCTGCTGAAAATCACTTCCCGGTGGTTCGGAACCCACCTAAAACTGTAGGTCCAACTCATAAATCACCATCATCCAACACATTACCCACGCACAGGTCTCAGACCTATGTGGGCTTCATCCTCAAAAAAAAAAAAAAAAAAAAAAAAAATAACAAATGAAACAGACCACTAGTTAAATTGAGACATGATTCATTCCAAATACCTCGATTTTCAGTCGATTTTACCTCGATTTTACCTCGAAAGTTTGAAAAAATACTATTTGGAGCCCGATCAGAAATTCACAGAATCTATAGTAGCTAGATAATTTTTAACACCTGAAACATCACCAACTTCAAAGAATATTCAACTTGAAATTCTTCAGTTAAAGCATGACAAGCCTGTACAGACTCCAAGAGTTTAAAGAGAACTAACCTAACAATTTTTACCAGGAAAATGACCAGTTCAATAGAACATCCAGCTCGAAACTCATGTTTAAAAAATTACAAGCCTATACAGACTTTACGAATGTAATAGATACTACAGTAGCTAATGAATATTTCAAAAAGAAACTGTCAATTGTCTAAAAAATCCACAAAATCGATAAAAACGTCTTAATTTTTCACATGAAACAACCAATTTTAAAGAATACCCAACTTGAAATGCTTAGTTAAACCATGACAAGTCTGTATATTTACTACTCCAAGAATTGAACGAGAACTAAAAAATTAATTTTTTTACAAAAAACGTTTTTCATTTTAAAATGCTTGGTTGAACTATTGCAAAACTATAAGACTCCTAGGACCTAAAATATTTTTTTTTACTTAAAAAAATCAAGTAAACAAACAATTCCGAAAATGTGCAACTTGAAATGCTTAGTTCAACCATGACTAGCTTATGAAGACTCCAATAATTGAAAGAAAATTAATCAAACAATCTTTACCAAAAATATCACTAATTTCAGACAATTTCCCACTTGGAATTCATAGTTAAAGCATAAAAAACCTATACAGACTTCACGAATGAGATACTATCGTAGTTAAAAAAGTTTTCATGAAGAACATCACCAAATTCAGAGATTACCCAACCTATAATTCTTAGTTGAACAATGGTTAACCACGATACCACAAAAATGAAAACAAATTAATTAGTTTTTACCAAAGCATCACTAATTTTAGAGACTATCAAACCAAAATATTTTGTTGAACCATGTAAAATTCCATGTTAGCACATGACCTGAACGAGAGCAAACGTTGTACTAGTGTAAAAAAGGAAACCAAACTGAATTTACTATGATTATGTGACAGAAAAAAGAGAAAAGAGGAGTGAGAGAGATAAAAACAATGTTTTTTTTTTTGTTTCTGACTGCTAAATTTGATGACACACAATACAACGGATTCAAATTGTCATACTAGTGTGTCATACACTTCCATTCACATCTCAAAATAAGCTGGACAGGAAATATATTGCAGGAAATGGTCACATTTAATGAACAGGTACACGTTTAAAGGACAAATATTTAGATCCATCGTTGTCATTTCATTGCATACTCTGTTCCTTTATCAAAATTAAAAAATAAAGACAAATGTGTAACAGAGCAGCCTGTGCCATGGAGTATAGCAATTTAAAAAGAGAGCAATTTTGGAGTTGAGTCTGTTGCTTTTTTTTAATTCATTGTAATTTTGGGATTAGCTGTAAGCCTCTATTATTTGTAATTTTTTTTTTTTTTTTTTTTTTTTTTTTTTTTTTTTGTGGATGAAGCCCACATAGGTCTGAGACCTGTGCGTGGGTAATGAGTTGGATGATTGTGATTTATGAGTTGGACCTACAGTTTTAGGTGGGTTCCGAACCACCGGGAAGTGATTTTCAGCAGAGAACAGTGTCTTTTTTGCTGGCCAATCTAATCGGTCACCGTTACAAACAGGACCTACGAGAACGCAGCTTATCTATCTGATTGAACAGATAACTTCTACGGCTCGCGGCTATCACTTCCCAATTTTCATGCATGTATTTGAAATAAATAAATAATTTTGTCACAATAAATAAATAATAATAAAAACTACAACTCACATTAAACTTAACAATTCACAAGTGAAAAACTTCCATAAGGTTTGCAGTAACATAAACAAATACAAGAACAAATAAAAATCGAAACCAAACAGAAGTAATATAAACTTAAATAACACTTTCAAGTGGAAATTAACTCACGTTATGGCGTGACGGCCGTTTCACTCTGTTGTCTAGAGCATCGTCAGACGATCCACAGTACCCGTCGTCTGACGATGCTCTAAACAACAGAGTGAAACGGCCGTCACGCCATAACGTGAGTTAAATTCCACTTGAAAGTGTTTTTTAAGTTTATATTACATATTAGTGGAAACAAGATGGATCTTCAACAGAAAACAGAAGTTGAAAAATTTCACTAAACTCTAACAATTTGAGTCACAGGTTACGAATTTGAGTCACAAATTGTTAGAGTTTGGTGAAATTTGACAACTTCTGTTTTGTTTCAATTATGGAGATATTTCACAATATCAACTCCAGTTCTACTAATTTTATTAATAAGAATCGTTTGTAAATTGTTACATTTTGCATAACTATGGTCCAATTTAAATTAATTTTAAAATTGATTGCCTTAATTATATTGTTGGTGTTTAATGTATCACCTGTGTATCAATGGATAAATCTTGTAATAATAGTAAATACAGCTCCTATTGATAAAAAATAGTGCAAGTGAGCTACAACATAGTAAGTATCATGTAAAACAATGTCAATAGATGAATTTTCTACCACCCCTGTTAATCCACCTACTGTGAAAATCAAAATAAAACCTATTGATCAAATTATTTTAGGTGAATAAATAACTTTAGATCCATAGATGGTTGCTATTCATCTAAAAATTTTAATTCCAGTGAGTATTGCAATGATTTTAGTTGCTTATGTAAGGTAAGCTCATGTATATCTATATCTGTAGGTATTACAGTACATCTGCACTACTGTAGGAAAATCTATACCTACAGTAAATATATGGTGGGCCCAAACGATAAACCCCAAGACTCCAATTGCGACTATTGCATAGATTATTCCAATTGAACCGTAAGTTTCTTGTTTACCTCTTTCTTGTATAATGATATGGGAAATTAATCCGAATCCTGGTAAAATTGAAATATAAACTTCAGGGTGTCCAAAGAATTGAAATAAATGTTGATATAAAATTGGATCTCCTCCTCCGGTGGGGTCAATGAAATGCGTGAATAAATAACTATTATAATAATAATATAATCTATGGCTTTTGGTGGTAGGGAGATCCTCATGGGTAGTTCCAACTCGCCGTTTAGCCATGTTATACGGTGATCCGTTTCAACAGAGTATATATTTTTAAATACTTCTATATTATTATTAGCAACTATTTTAGTTATTTTATTTCATTTTTCTGAACCAGCTTCAAATTTTTAAAGTGTAAATTTCTTGAAAAAAAATGGGTATTTCTTAAGAAAAACAAAGTGAAATCACCTCTGATAATAGCTATTACTACTCTGGTATTATATCTATCACTATTCATGACTCATGAGATTGAGCGAATTTTAATAAGCGTTCAATACAATATACAGTATCCCAATATGCATGGACTTGGATAAATGAATCACCTAATTTCTACCACCAAATTCACCAAAATTTTATGAGACAAAATAGCCGCCATTTTCCAATTTACTCTACGACATAGAATCGCCATCTCGTGGGTCACTGACCAATATTAACATGATTTTAGGTACCAAATTCACCAAAATTTTATAAGAAAAAATGTCCACCATTTGCCAATTTACTTCACATCATAGAATCACCATCTCATTGGTCACTGACCCATATTTACATAATCTTAGGAAAGCAGAGATAACAATTAGAAAAATGATTCATTTCGAAATCTCTTTCAATGCTATGAATAAAGTACCATAGCCGATTTCGACTTTAGGTGAAACTTCAGACCTCGACGTTATGTTCTAGTCCAAAGAGCGTCCTACACGAACGAGGAGTGACGTAGTATGCTATAGATAACTTGAAGTGGTTACCAATGGAATATTCTGGCTTGTTAACAAGCTTCTTAATAAATGCCTACTATACAAAATAACAATAAATTTATAAATGCTGTTCATCAGAATAAAAAGTAATTTTTTTCGGAGGATGAAGCCCACATAGGTCTGAGACCTGTGCGTGGGTACTGAATTGGATGATGGTGATTGATGAGTTGGACCTACAGTTTTAGGTGGGTTCCGAACCGGGAAGTGATTTTACAGCAGAGAACAGTGTCTTTTTTGCTGGCCAATCCAATCAGTCACCCTTACAAAGAGCGCCCAGGAGTTTCGTAGCTTATTTCTGATTGAACAGATACCTGCTACGGCACTCTTTTGTAAGAATAAAATAATTTTTCCTACAACTGCTCGTAAAGTAGTTCTTTACGTACTGAAAACTAATTGTAAAATGCCTCTTTACTGCTCAGCAAGCGGTAAAGTACTTTACGCTAGCCAGCTGTTTTCTTTATGCTTCTGTTTTGATTTTGATGCCTTCTCATTGGTGGATCACGGAATCCGTGAAATTCACATAACCTCAAAAATAGCGTACGCTAACCAAATCCGCGCACGGTCTGTGATGTTACAAACTACAAGCTTTTATTGTGTTGGAATCCAGAACTGCAGTTTTAGGAAAAATATTGTATGCAATTCGCGCGTGAAGCTTCTTTATCGCTCTCGCAAAATTACTGCGCTCCGCTACGCGTCGCGCAGTAAATGTTTTGGCTCGAGCGATAAAGTCGCGCTTCACGCTCTTAATACATAAATAACTAGACTGATAGCTTAAAAAATCTATTAAAATGGAAAAAAACTATTATAAAAAAGTTCTGAGCTCTTCTAAAACTAAATACATTACTAGGCAAATATCAAATACTGATAACTTAAGTAAAACTACATGGAATATCGTGAATAATGAAGTGGGTAATAGAGCTAACAATCTAAATAAGTCTATAATTAAAATTAAAACAGAGCATGGAGTTGTAGAGGATCCTGTAAAAATAGCTGACGTTTTTAATAATTATTATGTATCTGTGGCGGAAAAAATACAGGGGAGCAGAAAAAAACGAAATTTCAAATATTGTAAGAATGAAACCACTACCTCGTTAAATTCAATGTATTTGAACTCAGTATCTGAAACTGAGGTGCTGCAGGTTATCAGATCACTTAAAAACAAGAAGTCGGAAGGGCATGATGGTTTTTCCAATTGGTTTGTGAAAATATGTGACACTTTTATTTGCTCACCTCTAGCCTTCATTATAAATGAATCTTTCAATTCTGGTGTTTTTCCCACGATTTTAAAGATAGCTAGAGTTATTCCAAGGTTTAAAAGTAAGGATAGGGAAAATATAGAGAATTACAGACCAGTGTCAGTTGTATCCACATTCTCAAAAAAAATTGGAAAAAATATTGGAAACCAGAATTTTATCTTTCTTCAATAGATACAACTTGCTTAGTGTCAATCAGCATGGGTTTGTGAAGAAGAAATCTACAGAAACAGCAGTTGTCAGTTTTGTCAATAGAATTATCGATAATTTAGATAGGAAAAAACATTCAGTTGCCACTTTTAATTGACCTGAGCAAAGCTTTTGACACGGTTGAACTCACAATTCTTTTAGATAAATTGCATAGAATTGGTATTAGGGGGAATGCTTTAAATGAACTTAAATCTTATTTATTGAACAGATCTCAGTATGTTGAACTCAACAGCAGCAATGGTAATTTCAAATCTAAGCTAAGAGAAGTCAAATTTGGTGTCCCTCAAGGGTCAGTCTTAGGTCCACTTCTTTTCAATGTATATATAAATGATATAAGAAGCAGTGCATTAGGAGCTGATCTAACTTTATATGCAGATGACACTACTATATTAAATGCTGGGTTTGACTGTAAGCAGCTGGAGGTAGATAATTTTGTATCAGTCAATAACATTTGTCAGTGGCTCAGCGCCATTAATCTTAATCTGAATGTGAGTAAAACTGTCAGAATGAGCTTTTCTAATAGTGTGTGTCATATTGGTCTTTTGCTGGATAATGAATGTGTTTCAGAGGTCGAAGAATGTAAATTTCTGGGTATTAATCTGGATTCCAATCTCAACTGGCAATCTCATGTGGATAAAATTTGTTCTAGATTAAGTTCAATCAATTTCATTTTAAGAGCATTATCTCGCCTTTGCTCTTTCGATATACTTAAATGTGTCTACTTTGCTCTATTTGAGTGCCATTTGAGATATGGAATTACGGTCTGGGGGAACTCATCTGATAGAAATGTTAAGAAGATATTTACTCAACAAAAAAACTCCATCCTGTGTATGTGTAAATTAACACGATATCAGTCTTGCCGAGACTATTTTAAAACATACGGCATTCTCACTTTCCCATCCCTGTTCATCTACCAAACTATCCTTAGCACTATTGAAAATAATTCTTTGCCCACTAACAACAATATTCACAATCATAGAACTAGATCAGCCCTTAACTATCATCTACCCAGTGTGAACTTAGCCATAGCAAAGAAAAATCCATTTTACCAAGGTATAACCTTCTACAACAAACTACCTGATGAAATAAAAAGTATGAAAACAGACAGGAATAAATTTAAAACAGAAATAAAGAAATTCCTTTTGAGCCATAGCTTTTACTCTGTAAAGGAGTATTTTGAATAAAACATTAGCTCTTAGTTATTAACAAAAATTAGCGTTTTTAGTGCATTTTTTCTGAAATTATTTTTATATGTTGATTTGTTGCTTTTGACAAAGTACTGTAGTAGTATTCATGTATCATTTCGCTCATATAATATTAGTGTTTGTGACAATGTATTTTTTAAGTACTGGACTGTAACCTTATTATTTTATAAGGTGATATGTTTCTTGTTAAGTTAAATCTGACGTATGCTGTAATTGTAATGTACAATTTCTTGCAATAAAAATAAATTTGAATTTGAAAATTTGAATTTGAACTATTGTGCATTCTACTTACTTTATTTTCAAGTTAATCATATTTTTTGGAGTTGATACTGAATAAATAATAAGAATGAGGCTTTTATTGGTGGGGAGACCCTTACGGATAATTCCACCTCGCCGTTTTGTCATGTTATGTGGACCTACTATTTTAGGTGGGTTCCGAACCACCAGGTAAGTGATAATGAATCTTAAAACAACAAGTTAGGTTAGGTTAGGGCACCCATCCAAGAGCAGTCTTAAATTATTGGTAATTAATATTTATTTATTATTATTATTATTTGTGTATTAGAATCCACAGATTAAAACCCAAGGATAGAAATGAAAAAATATTTAACTTTTCATGTGAAATTTAACGACTTGCAGTCAAATATTTGTTAAGAATAAGTATAATAACTCACTTAATCTGGCCGAGCGCTTTCGAATCTATGAGATCCATCTTCAGATTCGAAAGCGCTCGGCCAGATTAAGTGAGTTATTATACATATTCTTAACAAATATTTGACTGCAAGTCGTTAAATTTCACATGAAAAGTTAATATTAACAACGCAGTTCGTCATGGAACAAGAAAACCAGGAAAAAATATTTCTTAGTAGGAGTTAATACTGTAGAGTCTTTTCTATCACTCAACCTCGACGTTTCATGATTCCAACATAGAAATTGAGCATTAAACTAGGAACTGGCTTAATATTTTATTACTTTGTACCTGTTGAGCATGGAATAATCATTCTCTCAATACAAAAAGCAATCATTTCAACCAGAAAACTAAGCATTAGGTTTTGTTACTTTATTTAAATTCATGTGACATTTTTATGATACTTCAGATAAGAACCAAGCACTCAAGTAATTTTAACCAACAAAAGTAACGATAAAATAGAGCTGCAATTGCAGAGACTACTAAATAATGTCTGTTTGAATTAAGAGTTATGTCTCCCAAAGTTGAAGCTTCCTTACTTAAAATGTAGGCTAAAAAGTAAAAACTAAACAAACATGTAAATAATTATGGAAATTTTCTTGTTTTTGAATTTTCAAAGCAATAAATCGGTCCTTGAAAAAATTGAGAGCTGTAGTCTAATTAACCTAAAGAAGCTCTAAAAGATTTGGACAAGTTTTGCCAATGTTTGATAATTGAGTGCTCAGGTTTAATTATTATAAATTTGAGGTCACGTTTTATGGAGCTCTAAAAACACGGAACTAGCCAATATTTTTATGGGACAGATTGTGATAAAGCAATAATAACCAAAATGTTATGGAGCAATGTTGTACAGGATTCTCAATTAAAAATATTTCAAAATAAAATACATCTCGAATAAATAACATAGAGAGAAGCCAGCCTAACATTCCTTGGATCGATTCCCGAACAGGTCTGGCATTGTTTCGTTCAAAATGTTCAAATTCGTTTATTTTTATAAGAAATTCTTCTTATTTTTATAAGAAATTCTCCTTATTTTTACTACATTATTTACTATATTATTTTTCCTATATTTTTAATTCTACGTATTTTATAAGATATTCTCCTTATTTTTATAAGAAATTCTTCTTATTTTTATAAGAAATTCTCCTTATTTACTCCCAAGCTATAATCTAAAATGAGAATTGAAAGCTATGAGCTGCAGCAGGTATCTGTTCAGTCAAAGGTAAGCTAGAAACTCCTGAGCCCAATTTGTAAGGGTGACCGATTGGATTGACAATAAAGGGAAGTGATAGTCGAGTGCCTTAGCAGGTATCTGTTCAATCAGAGATAAGCTACGAAACTCCCTGGCACCCTTTGTGAGGGTGACCGATTGGATTGGACAGCAAAAAAGAATCTGTTTTCTGCTGTAAAATCACTTCCCGGTGGTTCGGAACCCACCTAAAACTGTAGGTCCACCTCATCAATTACCATCATCCAATTCATCACACACGCACAGGTCTCAGACCTATGTGGGCTTCATCCTCTGAAAAAAAGCAAAAAATAACTGTTCTCTGCTGTAAAATCACTTCCCGGTGGTTCGAAACCCACCTAAAACTGTCGGTGCAACTCAAGCACAGATTTCAGACCTGTCCTATCCTCCAAAAAATGTGGAATTGACAACCTCTTAGTTAATAGTAGATATTTTCACATAGACAACATGCAGAACTATTTAAAATAGATAATAAATTGGGATGTCGCTTTCTTACTTGAGGCAGAACATGTTTTCGAGCAGTATGTCCACTCTCAGTGCCTCAGGATGCATCCTTAGTGAAGCCAAGGAGATTAAGGTGAGTCACAATAGTAGGATATTCGAACAAACCCCTAAATATATTGGTAAGAAATTTTATAAAAAGCTACCACAGTTTCTAAAGAGCCTTGGAGATATCAAAATATTAAAAAAAAAAAACAACTGAGAAAATACTTCGTTGATAAAGCTTTTTATAGTGTACAAGAGTTGTACAAGATTGTAAGAATGTGCCATACAGTTACAATTTTTCCTTTCAGATCAAAATTGCGCTTCACCTCAACTAATGTAAATTGTAACTGTAATGGTAACTAGAGAATAAGAACAGTAATATTACATATACACTATAACAGGAGTTTTCAAGAGTTATCTCAAATAAAGTGTTATCAGAATACATATTGAAGCACTGAGGATGGGCATCCGGCCCGAAAACATGTCTGCCTAAATTAAGACAGAAATATTCAAATTTCTTATTTATTTTAAGCAGTTCTGCTTGTCTCTGAGATCAACCAGGCACTGAGGATGGGTAACCTGCTCTAAAACTTGTCTACCTAAATTAAGAAATATTCCAACTTCTTATTTATTTTAAAGTTCTGCATGTCTGTTGAGATCAGCCAGGCACTAAGGATGGGCACCCTGCTTGAAAACATATTCTACCTCAAGTAAGAACGGAAAGTCGAATTTCTTATTTTAAACAGTTTTGCATATTTGTTGAGATCAACCAGGCAGTGAGGATGTTCTATCTCAAGTAAGAAATACAATATCTACAATTTATTTTAAACAGTTCTGCATGCCGTCTATGTAAAAATATCTATCATTCTACTCTTCGTTCGTCACGATTCAACGAATACTAAAGTTTTAAACTCTTGACTAATTTTAAAATTAAAATTACTTACAAAAACGTTGAAACCGGGATCAGAACCATGGGCACAATACAAGACATCGCACAATGGAGTAGCTGATGATAGAAGAAAATTAAATAAAAGGAGAAACTAAAGAGAAGAAAAGAAAACCGAAGTAACCGACGAAAAAAGAAATTGAAATAAAAGAAAACTAGAGAAAAAATAAAACCGAGAAACACTCGTAACTATTAATGACAGAATGTATTTTCAAAGAGCAGTGAGTAAATCATAGTAGAGATAGAGCTGGACGATAATCACAGATCACAAAGTAAACTCAACTAATGGGGTTGTAAGAGCTAACACAGACTTTAATCTACTAAACTGTCCGCTATTAGTCATGTCACTTTTGTAGAGAAATTCTGAAAATTTCACGATAGGGTGGTAGGACAATCTAAAGACAGGAAATCCCATACCTTTGGTCATGACTCTTCAAGTTAGAAGAGAGAAAGGTTGACGCACCGAGCCGATTCAGTGGTCATCTTTGACAAGCGTTAACACCTCTTTGTGACGTCATCTTGTGACCAGCCACAGCGTTAAGTAGGTATATACATTACTAATAGTTTTTTTTTTAGGATGAAGCCCACATAGGTCTGAGACCTGTGCGTGAGTAATGAGTTGGATGATGGTGATTGATGATCTGGACCTAGTTTAAGATAGGTTCCGGAACAATGCAATTAAATTATAATCGAAATTGATGTTATGAGCTTTATATCACTTATCCGGTGGTTCGGAACCCACCTAAAATTGTAGGTCCACCATGTTTTTCATAATATGGCTCGAACGGCGAGGTGGAACTATCCTAAGGGTCTCCCTACCAATAAAAGCCCTATGTTTATCATTTTTATTAAAATTAAGAGATTTAAATTTCTCAACTCGATTATCCAAATAATACGTACAGTAACATAATATTAACCATCACATGTCACCAACTAATAAATATAATAACACACCTCAATATAAGACAGTAATTAAATTGCATACAGTCCGAATGTTAGAATTTTTGTGAGGAAGCATTACAACAATGCGAAAGTAAATGTTGAATTTTACTGGTAAAGAAAATTCCAAGAATTATTTTTTTTTCTTTATTTTTTTTTGAGAATGAAGCTCACATAGGTCTGAAACCTGTGCGTGGGTAATGAGCTGGATGATGGTGATTGATGAGTTGGACCTACAGTTTTAGGTGGGTTCCGAACCACCCGCAAGTGATTTTACAGCATAGGACAGTGTCTTTTTTGCTGGCCAATCTAATCGGTCACCGTTACAAAGTGGACTCAGGAGAACGCAGCTTATCTCTACGTGAATGAACAGATACCTGCTACGGCTCACGGCTATCACTTCCCTTTGTTCTATGTTTAAATATTGTTTGATGTTTTAGCAATTCAACTTATTTCAAACTTATTCTTCAAACTTAGACTTCAAACAATATATCTGTCAATAAATAAATCAGATCATCAGGGTGCTTGCACAGTGGTAATACTCGATGATAATCACCATGGTAAAATCAAACACATGCAGTTTAATGGAAGCATTCACGCTGCTTCAATCTTTCTGATGCCATAGCACGTACTTGATTTTTCGATGGTGATTATCATCGAGTATAGGGAATTAATAGCTGTGAGACGTAGCAGGTATCTGTTCAATCAGATTAGATAAGCGACGCTCTCCTGAACCCTCTTTGTAAGGATGACCGACTGGATTGACCAGCAAAAAATACTCTGTTCTCTGCTGTAGAATCACTTAAGGATGGTTCGGAACCCACCTAAAATAGTAGGTTCACCTTGTTTACAATAGCATGGCTCAAGCGGGAAAGTGAAACTACCCGATTAGATAATCGACGCTCTCCTGAGCCCTCTTTGTAAGGATGACGGATTGGATTAACCAGCAAAAACGACTCTGTTCTCTGCTGTAAAATCACTTACGGGTGATTCGGAACCCACCTAAAATAGCAGGTTCACCATGTTTCCAATAACATGGCTCAAGCGGGTAAGGGTCTCTCCACCAATAAAAGCCATACGCATTTTCTTTTATCATCTTTTTTTTTGAGGATGAAGCCCACATACGTTTGAGACCTGTGCGTGGGTAATGAGTTGGATGATGGTGATTGATGAGCTGGACCTACAGTTTTAGGTGTGTTCCGAACCACCGGGAAGTGATTTTACAGCAGAGAATCTAGTAGGGGATGCTCCACTGTTCAAGCACCCTAATTAATTCCATTCATACTACAAATCCAATCCAGTTATCAATATTCAGAAGCTTAAAACACATTAGCAACCATTATTTCTTCTATTACGTCACTTACAAAGTTTCATTCACATTTTTGAAGCATTCTGTACTCTATATAGATAACCACGTAGAGATAGACGTATTCCACATATATACAGATATATCTGGTACATATCACCTAGCCAAGCATATCTGCGTAATTTGACACCTAGATCTGCAGTCAGGTAAAACACCCACAAAGGTTACTGCACTGATACTCGGTATCACTCTCTCATATTCTCTCTCTCTCTCTAACACGCATACTCTCCAACGCACGCACGCTCACACAAACTCGCTCAGTATCACCAGTACCTAATACAACTACTAATACCTACTAGATGTAGTAGGCACTGGTATCACACCCTCTTAATGATTCTCTCTCACTAACTTTATCATACTCACTCTCTCTCTCTCTCTCAGTCTCTTACTCACTCTTCCCTTCTATCTTTCCCTCTCTATTTCTCTGTCTCATTCTCTCTCTATTTCTCTCTCTCTCTCATTCTCTCTCTTACTCTCTCATTCTCTCTTTTCATATCTATTTCTCTTTCTCTCTCCCTCTTTATTTCTCTCTCTTATTCTCTCTTTCGCTCTCTATTTCTCCCTCTCATTATCTCTCTCTCTCAATTTCTCTCTCTCATTTTCTTTTCCCCTCTCTATTTCTCTCTCTTATTCTTACTTTCCCTCTCTATTTCTCTCTCTTAATCTCACTTTCTCTCTCTATTTCTCTCTCATTCCTCTTTCTCTCTCTATTTCTCTCTCTCAGTCTGTGCCGGCTACAGCATGCAACCGAACTCCATTGTTTCTGAAAGTTGAACGCTGCACGCATTTTTTCACAACTAGCAGGATCAATTTTCAATTATTCCAAAAAGTACACTAAAACCACTGTGGAAGCTAATGTTCTGTCTAGCAACTAGTTTCCAGACAGTTATTGTTAGAGGCTTGTCCAAACGGCGAAAGCTAGAGCGACAGTAGTTACATGAGAGCTTAGAACAGTGTAGATTCTATCTAGACGAGCTGTGAGAGCAATAGGACTGCAATACCTACTCCAGTTCTAGATAAAGACATGTCCAGTAGATTTGTTATACAACTTTTCATAAAAAAATTATGCAACTAGATTAATTATGATTTATTATGCTTTATTAAGATTTATTATGCAACTTTTCATAAAAAACCTGATATTCTACATTTTACAAAAATGGAAACCTTTTTCAATTCTGTGTTTCAACCAATGTCCCTCGCAAAACCTATTTCTAAACATG
The DNA here is from genome assembly GCA_948455865.1 of Conomelus anceps. Classification (NCBI taxonomy): domain Eukaryota; kingdom Metazoa; phylum Arthropoda; class Insecta; order Hemiptera; family Delphacidae; genus Conomelus; species Conomelus anceps. The sequence continues at coordinate 1,819,652 of OX418225.1, forward strand.
TCAGAATGGACTTGTGTGTAGGAGACATTTTTCTTTTATTTCCCATAAGTTAATAAACCTTATTCCACTAACATTTATTGAAAATACAAGTAGATACATAAATAAGAAACAAAGATATGAAATGGAAAAAAGAATAGTTTTAAATAAAATTGAGGAAAAACTGTTCTAAACAATCACTGCGTTGCTTCTAGAAAATTCTCCCAATATAAATTAATATGTAGTCAAGTATCTTTCTATTCTTTTTATTCTATTGAATTGAATTTATTTATTGCCAAAAAATTCTTACAACAATCTTAGAAAAAGTACAATAGAGTAACAATGTAGAGTAAATATATATAAAACTCCTACATACACTAAATTATATTACAAAGAAAATTTCTGGCACTGCCAACAAAACCTTAGCTTGAGTGTTGGCAGTGAGTTGCAGAAAAGAAAAGAAACAATTTTAAGATAAATACAATCAGAAAAAGCGGTAAAAGCAAACATGATTGAAAATAGTAAATCTCCAGTGAAAAAAATGAAAGATTGTAGTGAAGGACTACAGCAAAACAAAAGGTAATGGAAAAATGTAAAAACCAACGCCAAACATGCAGAAGACAATAAATTGGCTTGATTGATGAATTGATTGATGATTGCAACATGAAAACAATACAGTATGTTGGGCTAGTACAGTGATAATTTGTATTTATGCTTAATTTTCCGAAACATGACAAAACTGCTATTGAACAATTTTGAAAAGATCATCTGTTTCATTGTATAGTTAATTTGAAAAAAACATTTGTATTTATCCACTCATCTATTTCACTTTTTAATTTCCTAGTAATTTTTTTGTTCAAGAAGTATATTGGTATTTTATTTATTACATAGTTGCAATAGTATGGGAATTGGTGTCTATTTATGGTGAGCTTAACAAGATGTACATTGAATCGATTTTTTTTAGTGCGTATATTGTAGGGGGTAGTGTGAGCTGTAATGCTGTAAATAAGTTTTTGTTTTCATTTAAATATAGAATTACATTTTTTATATATGTTTGTCAATGTTTCTCTCCTCGCATCTTCCCTCTTTTTCATCTTTCTCACTTTCTTCCTCTCTCATCACACTGTCTCTTTCTGTTTGTTCTTCCATCATCTTTGTAAATAAAATTTTGTGTGGGTCCCCCCACCAGTAAAAGCCATAAGCATCTACTTTTTTTTACCCTTACAAAGAGGGCCCAGGATTTCGTAGCTTATCTTTATCTGACAAAACAGATACCTAGACTGATCACGGCTATCACCTCCCTTGGTCACCTAAAGTCAACATTTCAGCTGCCATTTAAATTGATGCTACAATGCGCAATAAAAACTCTTGATTTAAGAGATTGATTGAATTATGCATCACCTAATTTCAGTAAAGACAACACCTCGATTACAAAGCTCTACCAGAAGCCTTGTTAAGGAAACTTGGAGACTACTCAAGATAAATTTGCCCATTGTCTAAATTAGAACATCCACATTGAAATTCATATGCTGACAGGAAGCATAACCATGCAACTGCCTATTATGAGCTGAATGTATGGCATGATGCCGAGCATAACTGAGATGAATATTAATGTAAAGAAACGCCCTATTATTTGCTTCCACGCATTCTGCTAGCAAAATAGAGAACTAGAAGTTTGCTAAAAATCTAGATAACTGATGATGTTATACAGTGTTCCACATCGAAGTTGCCAATACGTGCCTTCTTGTATTTTTTTCATTGACTGAATAAAATAATAATAAAGTTCATGTAAACAAATCTTATTTCTAGTGAAAGAAAAAAATATCTTGGCGACTACCCAGCAAGGAAAACCTGTCCGCTGAGAGTGAGAGCTGATGCTCATATTAGTTATTCTAAAAAAAAATAAAACTATGAGTTGATAGTACAAAAGGTTGAGTAAAATATTATAATAGTGAATTGAAAAAATCAAAGAAAAAGGTCCCAGCCATCCAATCATCTATCTGTCTCCTCATCTTCGGTCCGGAAATGCTTCGTTACAGTGTTAAAGATGGCGGAAATTAGCAAATATCAATGTTCTTGTTCAGAAATCAGTAGTGCCTTCATTTCTCTTGTAATTTGGTTAGATTATTTGGAAAATAATAATTAATAATAATGTATTCGACCAACAGAGCATGAATCATGCATACAATTTCAATCCAGATATATAACCGCTTAGCGCAGTTGGTTGGGGCGTCGCAACTTCAGCTTGCTGTCGTTTAAGCGGTCATGGGTTCGAATCCCGCTCCTCCGTCTGGCATGTATGTGTAATCATTCACCTCATTACCCACGCACAAGTCTCGGACTTATTTAGGCATCATCAGCAATAGAAAAAAATATTATTAACAATAAGATATTACCCTGAAACGCATGTACAACACAAACGTCTGTTGTCTAGTGTGGCAATCTCTAAGGTAATCCTGTGTGAGACACCTTATTATATGTAATCTCATACAAAACTAAAGTGAAAAACAGAAATAAAATGGCAAAAAAATTAAAATAACAATAAAGAATATGGATTCGATAATAGCTTCACATTAATTCCCTAATTTTTCATCTGTTCTTGAAATTTTATGCGGGCAAGCGATTGTTATTATTTTCCACTTACTTTACAACCAAAAAAACAAACGAGATAAACAGTTGCATGAATGTGCTGCTCCTCAAACTTAAGGAAGGATACGGTATCTATACACATTCAATGTGTATCCTCAATTCTAGCAAATGACACGATTATTCACATTAGAATATCGAAGAATAACATTATAGGTATTCTAAACTATCAAATTAAATCATACAATAAGGATAAATCAGGGTTGGTTCGTCTATGATTGAATGTTCAAAACTAATAACTGAAGAAATATTTAGTGGAAAACGTGTATCTAATCAAATAAAGCTTCAAATGAACTTTATTTATTTATTATTTATTTTATTTTGAATGAGAATTAGAGGTGTAAACAAAAATTTCTTACAGAAATGTATCGGTATCGACTATAAATGTATTTTTTCAATTTGGTTTTTACACCAGCATTGAATTCATAACTTCATAATTCCACTTGTAAAGAGTTATAAATCTTACAAATAAGCTGAAAACTCGAATAAAACAGTTAGAACTCAGTAACTACAGTCATTTTTAAGATATTTAACAAAAAAGCAAATATTTATAAAAAAAAGGTTTCCAGACCAATGTTTACACAAAATTTCTCATTAATTTATTTATTTGAAAATACAAATAAGGAATCATACAGGATTATTTGCTTCCATAACTCATACAATAATACAAAGTTTAGTAAGTACAACAGGTTACTAAGTATTAAGCTTACTAATAAACTAAAAGGTTATTAAGACTTATTATGACAAGTTTATTACTACAAGTTAACCAAGAGTTTAATTTAAAGTTGAACTCTTAATTTCACTTCAAACATGAAAAAATATGCTCTTTGGGAGTTCTGGCTATTTTGCTGTATACCTCAAACATAACTGTAGCTACCGGATTCCATTTTGTTTTATTCAATTTGTCAGCATAATTTTACATAAAATCTTAAAAGAAAAATGAAGGCACTAAAAATTACTGAACGAGGAAATTGATAGGGCTAGCTGCCAACTTCCGTCATCATTAACTCTGTAAAGAAGCATTTCCAGGCCTATGTTTGTATTTAACATTATTTTAGTGAGTACAAGCCCACGAAGTATTGGAAACTCTGCGAAACAGCACTATATACTACAGTAGGCTATATATAGATAAATGCAATATACTGTAGACGTGTAGACTATACATAGATATATAATTTGGAAGCTACGGTACTCTGAATGCTATTGCGTAACTTCGTTTTGAATCTGATTCTTTTTTCTTCTCTCACTCTCTCACCCTCTCTCTCTCTCTCACACACACACACACACACACACACATTCCCTCTCTCTCTATCTCTCTCTCTCTCTCTGAGTTTTTTACTTTTCAAGATTGAAGAGTGGATAACTGATGATATCCTTGCAGAAAGAAATAGGGTTAAAGATGTATATGATGAATTCAAACTATCTAGAAATATGTTAAGTGAAGATAATTACAAAGCTCTAAAGAAAAATTATACAAGACAAGTGAAAAGAGCGAAATGTAAGAAAACAGCTGAAATTTTGAATAATAGTGTGTACTTTAACACAGCAGTGTGGGATGTAATAAACAAAAATAGGCAAGTAGCTCATGTAGATGCTTATACTAGTGTCCCCAGAATAATTAACGAAAATAAAAAATATATTGATGATAGTGTAGACATTTGTAATTTCTTTAACAGATATTATCAACTGGTTGCTAAGGATCTTCAAAAATCTCTTAATACAGGTATTAGTGATGCAAACATGAGGAATACTGAGGGGATTCAGAACGAATTAAAATTCCACCAAGTATGCCAAGACGAGTTGTCAAATATCATTGATAGTTTAAATAATAAAAAAACTGTAGGAATGGATGGGGTATCCAGTAAAATTCTGAAAGAATGTAAAGATCAATTGTTAGACCCTTTGATTCATCTGATCAATCATTCATTAGAACAAGGTGTTTTTCCAGATAATTTAAAAGAGGGGAAGATCTTGCCAATCTTCAAAAGTGGCGATAGAGAAAAGGTAGAAAACTATAGGCCCATTAGTATTTTAAATGTAATAAGTAAAATTTTTGAAAGAGTAGTTCTAAATAGGTTACTTCTGCACCTTCAAGAAGCTAACTTTATCTGTGATGAACAGCATGGCTTCCAGAAAGGGAGATCAACAAAAACAGCCATAGTTTCTCTAGTTGAAAAACTAATAGATATAATAGATTCAGGTGATAAAGCTACTGCAATCTTCTTAGATCTGTCAAAGGCATTTGATTGTGTTAATCATAGAACTTTATTGGAAATACTGCAAAATGTAGGTGTAAATGGGGTTGAACTGAAATGGTTTGAATCATATCTTATTGGGAGAAAACAATGTGTAGAACTAACTACAGTAGTTGGTAATAGTATAGTAAAGAATAAATCTAATAAATTAGAGGTGCAAGCTGGAGTGCCTCAGGGTTCAATACTAGGTCCATTGCTTTTTTTGTTATATGTCAACCGTTTACCTAAAGAATTAATTAGTGGTAGAGCCCTCTTATTTGCTGATGATACATCACTCATTTTCAGCAATTCCATTCTAGATAATTTAGAAATAAGTGCCCATATAGGTGTGCAGTCCATTGTCCAATTTTTAAACCAGTTGAAATTAACTATAAATAGTAAAAAATGCCAATACCTTCAATTCAAAAACAAACATAATTTAAATGAAGATAGGGCTATAAACGTGTTTGTAAACGATAATCAATTAGACCAGGAAGAAAAAATTGCATTTCTAGGAGTTACGTTGGATAGACGATTGACCTGGACTCCATACATTGAGAAAATATGTAGTAAAATTTCATCTGGGGTATTTGTCCTGCGACAGCTCGCTAGATTGAATGACAAAAAGTTACTTTTTACAGCTTACCATGGGCTCTTACTGTCACATATTAGGTATGCTATCTTAGTATGGGGTAATTCATCAAAACAAAATCTTGATAGGGTGTTTAAGATCCAAAAGAAAGCGGTTAGGTGTATAGAAAGAGTAAATAGATTAGATTCATGTAGGCCGTTGTTCAAGAGACTTGGTCTCCTAACTGTACCCTGCTTATATGTGTATGAAGCTACTTTATATGTAAAAACGAATGATATTAACCAAAATCTTGATGTACATGATTATAATACAAGAAGCCGAGGAGATTATCACTTGGTGAGTCACAATAGTAGCCTATTCAAACAAAAACCTAGTTATATTGGTAGGAAATTCTACAACAAGCTACCGCAGTTTTTGAAGAGTCTTGAAAATATAGAAATATTTAAAAATCAATTGAAGAAATATTTAGTTGATAAAGCTTTTTATAGTGTACAAGAGTTCCTTTCACATCAAAATTAAGCCTCACCTCAACTAATTGAAGTAATTATGGTATCTAGTGTATAATATTGTTGATCTGACTTGTCTTATACTCCTTAACTGGAGTCTCCAAGACGTAATCTACAAAAAAAAAAAAAAAAAAAAAAAAAAAACTCTCTCACGTGCTCTCAATCCAACACGAAAACCTAAACACGTATAGAAACTAAAAATGTGCTATGACCTTAGAATTTGAAATGCAGCTGAAACCGATCCTTCGCTGAATAGATACCTCTGATTACATAGATACTTGACCCCAAATTTAGTGGCCTACGAATGAATATAAAAGCTGAAATAAGGAATAATAAATTTAGCTTTAGCTGAAAATTCAGATACAATCATCGCTCATAATATGATGCATTGAGAATGACAGTAGAGTGATTCAAAATGTTGCCAAAAAAGAGTAAGAAGTGATAATTTAGGGAGAGAATTTAGTGGGAAGTTGTGATAGCCGTGAGCCGTAACAGGTATCTGTTCAATCAGATAAGATAAGATAAAGATAAAATTACTTTATTTACGTAAATTTACAAAATATAACTGTGACTGATTAAAAAGAATATTATTAACAACACAATAAATAAGAAAATGAGAAAAAGTTTGGATATTAACAATAACATTTTTGTGAAGCATTTACGTAATAAGGGCGAAGTCTGGACAAAAATTCGTCCATTCAAACTTAACCTTGATAACTTCGAACTGCGAGACTATATAATTGGTAATAATATAATAACATTTAAATACAAATTGAAAAAGTTAAAAGTGATTAAATAATTGATATTGTTTTTGTTTTTTTAATATTTTCTGAACAATACAGATGGGATATTATTTACAAAACGAAAGATGATGGTTGTCATGCATGTGCTCTATGGTTGAACAGTCATTCCCTCCAAAAGATACCTCTTCAATGATGAGGGGAAGCCCGCAGATAGAGATAAACTGCGTTCTCCTGGGCACTCTTTGTAAGGGTTACATTTACCAGCAACAAACACACTGTTCTCCGCTGTAAAATCACTTCCCGGTGGTTCGGAACCCACCTGAAACTGAAGGTCCAGCTTATCACTCACCATCATCCAACTCATTACCCACGCACAGGTATCAGACCTATGTGGACTTCATCCTCAAAAAAAATGAGTTGGGACTGGATTTAGTAGACAGCTTATATAATTTATTTATTTTCAAAAAAATAATTTCAGGCCCTCCCTGGAAACTACTCTAAACCATAGGCGTATCCAGTAGGAGTGTTTGGGGTTTAAACCCCCCCCCCCCCCCCCCAACATTTATGATGACTCAAGTACAAGATAAGAAGCACCTGAGTCCAACATTTGATGTACAATGGAATGATTAAGTCAAGAATCGTTTAAAATTATGTTTCAGAGGTTATATTAAAAAAAGTGCTTCCATCAAATCCATAACATGGGTTTAGAGATGAGATCGTTTGAAAAGTTTATCTTTTCAGTAGAATCGTTAGGTCTCTTTTTATTTGTATCGCGATATAAGCAACGGTTTTCCATAGTTTCAATGTCTTTTTGGAGGGATTAAAAATTGAATTCATGGTAGCATCGATCCTGTTGTGTTTGCCTATTACAACCATTTGAGAAGTTATCAGGCCATATCACTCATTAGTTACTAACTCATTAGTTGAATTGATAAGCAGTTTTGGGCAATAGCCTGTTGTACTCACATTGATTGTATGGTAGTTAAACGAATAAGTGAATGAACTGCTGTCTTTATTTTCCTATTGTTAGAATTCGAAAAAGAAAGTGATCTACATAATATCAAGGAAAGATTTAAATTTAATAACTAAGTCGTAGTTTATGGATACATTAAAATTTTTCAATAAAATTAAAGTCGAGGATACGGCATATATAGTCTAATATCAAAACTGACACTGTATTTCTATTTAATAAATTATTTTCACTCACTTATACTGGGTGAAGCTTCTCTTTAGAAGTGAAATGCATCCCTCCAGTATCTCCAGTATAAGAGAGTGAAAATCATTTATTAAATAGAAATACAGTGTCAGTTTTGATATTAGATTGTTCATCAAGTATTTCGTCATGGAAAACATCACAGAGCATAGTGTGATGAGGGAGAGGATTATCAATAATAATGAAAGATTGGATATGCCTACAAAGCCAATCGAAACCCAAGGTTTGCCTCTAGCCACCCAGCTCTTTAAGAATGAAAACAAAAACATGTGTTATTTTCAAGAAATAACACATGTTTTTGTTTCCCTTCTTATAGAAAGATTTGTTCTAATTTTATTTTATTTCTAAGATATGTATTGATGAATTAGAATTGTATGGGAGGATTAAGTGGTAGAGAGGACCGACTGCACCTTAACTTCGCCCTCCCAGTTTTAAATAAAGGCAGTTATTCAATTCAATTCAGCTCACTGTGGAATCAAATTCAAAATGCATTACCTGAGATCCTCCAAAAATTTTCCAATTTTCAGTATCATACTCCCGAATTTTACTTCCCCAACTGTACAATACCAAACATAACAAAAACACTGTAAATCCATTACCTGGGCTACTCCTATAACTTATTGGTGTTACCATATAAAATTCGCTGTCAGCCATTCCAATTCAATTAACATCCGCAACCAAGCTGAACACCATACAAAGAAATGCATTCAGAGAGATCACCCACTCACTATTGAAAAGTCAATCGGAAATTCGCCTTGAGAAACTGATTGATAACACAAACACTTGACGTTTATCACTATTGTGGGTTGGTGTGACACATTCATTCATAATTGAATTGATTAGTTTATTGATGAATTATTCAATCAAAATTCTATAATTGAGAGGGCACCTTGTAATCGTAGATGGAGGAAATCAATAGGCTATAAGATGAACGAAAATTAGATCCAGTGGGTATTTTAGGTTTACATTTTGATGTATACAAACAGATCTATCTCTAGTAGGTAGTTATGTTGAAATTTTATTTTACTTAAAAAAATCTTATTTCTCACGACTTATACACAGAATACACTCTGTTTATTTTCACTATACACACAATACTTCTCTTTTCATTTTTTAAATGAACTGTTTTATCATTTTATAGAATGAATAAGCTTTGTTTGTTTTGATATATTTTTTGCATTATTTTATTCTCTTAGTTTAAAATAATATTATTTTCTCACAACTTAAAAGGAAAAAGCTTTGTTTATTTTCTCTATATAAACAATACTTCTTTTTGTTTAAAATAAGGTGCTTTATATTTTTATAGCAGGGGTTCTCAACCTGTGAGGCGTGTCCCCCTGGGGGGGAGGGGCGTAGAAGATTTTCGATGGAGGCGTCAGTTGTACCAGAATAGTTGAAAAAAAACTGTTATTAACACAGATGTATGACTGCTTTTATATTCCATTACACCATTATTTTATTGTACAACACTAAAGGTTGGAGAAAATAAACTCAATAATAATAGCCAAGACCAATGTATAATGTAGAACAATATTGAGTTGTGTGATGCAGGTTGGTAATAATCTAGCTGCTTTGTTTTTATCTCCATTCAAGCACTGACTGATATAATAGTGTCTTTTTAAAGAACTCTACAATCTTTTGAAGGTGTTATAAACAATTTAGTTCTATATTCATATTTGATTTATTGATTTTTATTCATTTCCTTCATGAAAAAATAGGCACAATTGTACAATAAATTTAGAAGAAATTCTAATTCTCCCACACAGGCAACAGACTTCGAATGAAATTGAACGAGTTGAATATTGCCATGTTTAATTCCCGCTGTCCAGCCTGTTAATTCTGTCTAATCATCCACTTCATTGTGACTGTATGTTCGGAACCGGTGGTATGTTCCCGGTGGTTTGGAACCCACCTAAAACTGTAGGTCCAACTCATCAATCACCATCATCCAACTCATTACCCACGCACAGGTCTCAGACCTATGTGGGCTTCATCCTCAAAAAAAAAAAAAAAATTTAAACATTTTGTAAAAAGTTATCAAATATTTCATTTTAAAACCGGAAAATCTAACCTTTTTCCCAACTTATAGCTCGCTTTAGTTACAAATTGAAATTCTACTACTTGTGCTGACCATATAAGATGATGATAGTAAAGGAGAGGCGTGAACAAATAAGTCTAATAAAGGAGACACAGAGCCTGAAAGGTTTTATAGGATAAATAAGTTTGATTTTTTGTATTTTCTAGTTCTTTACACAACATAAAAATCAATAACATAATAATATTAATATTGAATAGTTATATCTAAAACAGAATTTATTAATTTCGAATTCCTTTAATTGCTATTACTTTATACTGAAGACTTCCGCAATGGCGGATATTGACAACAGCATTGAACAGCTGATGGGAATCGATGAATGCTACTGTACAAAAATATCAGTCACCACTAGCAATTAGTGATAAAGTAATAGCAATTAAAGGAATTCGAAATTAATAAATTCTGTTTATGTATATTTGTCAGTTTATTCAATTGTCAGCCACATCAAACTAAGTTATATCTAATTTCAATAATGAAAAGCTCCAACAAGTATGTCAGTTCACTATAAAAGCCAAAAGGGGAGCCACGTTATCAGGGAGCAGAAGGGAACCCGAATTAGGATTTTTAGGCTTGAATGAATAAATAAAATGGATAAATAAGTGAATATAAATATAGATACCTCTGCCAACTCACTGCTAGCGGACAAGCAGTATGTCTGAATAAATAAAATAGATAAATAAAAGAATATAAATATATATACAGTTGTCAACTCACTGCTAGCGCACAAGCATTATGCTCATGCTAGTTATTATCTCATGCAAGATGGTGTTTACCGTATGTGTTTGTAGCACTAATATTTATAACTACCTACTGTATTCATTATTATTTGTAAGTCTCTATAAATGAAGGAAATTTCAATGTGAATGTAATATAAGAAAGAGAATAATTTGTTTTCATTTGAAAAAAAAATAATAAGCGTATTGGTGAGTCGTGCTTTACAGGTAGTTCCACCCAGGGATGCAGAATATGTCCGAACGCCCGAACATCGTTCGGGGGAAGTCGCCGAGGGTTTGGGGAAATTTTGGGGAAATAAAAAAATTAAGCATATTAGTTTTAAGATCTGATAGAACATTACTCAGACTTAAGTGGTTAAATTCCGAGGAAATCATTTTTAATTTGATTTCAATGAAAGCTATGAGTAATAAGTGAAATTTGAAGAAACAAAGTCAAGTTATATTATCGGGTTTTTACGACACTTATTTTGGGGAAATTTTGGTCTTTAAAATTGATGTTCTGGGGAAATTTTGGGGCTTTGGAATATTCTGCACCCCTGGCTTCCACCTTGCCGTATTATGGAAAACATGTAGAACTGACAGTTTTCAAGTGAGTTCCCAACTAATAGAAACGGGATATGAGCATTTAATCTACAATGCATTGAATGGCATTATAATAGTGAAGAACCACATTAAATTAAAAATTATGTGACAACGGGACTATAAACTAGTTCAGGTTGTATTTTCATCTTTGTTTTATAGTATTTTGTATTAAATGAATTTGGTTGTACTTCCTCATGAGCCTGAGACTTGTGCGTGGGTGATGAGGTGAAATAATCATAGAAAATGTGAGGTTCAGCCAGGAATCGAACCAGTGACCTATTGAATAGTTGTTTGGTAAACCAGTACATTGTTTTGAATTAATCTACCAAATTGGGAAGTTTGTTTCAGCTATTGATTTATTTAAGAAAAACTACTTTAAATTGGAAGTTAATAACTGGCTGTGGGAAGACTAGCATGAAAGGAGAAATCAACATTACAATCTTACATCAATCCTTCATATTTGTAAATTTTATTTTGAGGAGATAAGTTGTTTGATTTTATTTTTAATTGATAAATCAAACCTAACCGCAAACACATTCCACTTTGCGAGTTCATTACTTTATATCATGCATGAAATGTTTGTGTTGATTTCATTTTCATTCATTGTATCTCTAGTATATTTACAAGGAGATTAACGAGTAATTGCACGACTATGTAGTCAAATATTTGAATAGAAATTTAAAATATTTTACTCACTGAGGAGATGAGGCATTTGGGACCGCGAGGGTCAACGTAAATTACTAGTGAAATGCGCAGTTCGTCATGGACACCAAATTCCAAGATTATAAGGAGCATAATTTTTGAAAGCTCATATACCTATAACTGACTTCTATATATCTATCTATAGTTATTCCAATAGCATTTTTACTTTCAGCATCCAAAATATTTTCTGTATTTTGTGTCAAGGTTCAAAAATGGTCGAATAGAAAAAAGATTGATTGAATAGATAACACTAGATTCTTTCCAATAATAATTAAAAGCAGCGAAAGAATAACCAACTCAAATTTGAAAAGAAGGAAGGACATGGAGAAATAGCAAAAAATCTAGTAAATCATCGGGAGAATTTAAAATGAGAATTGTAAGAATTGTCCAAGTTCTGATATACTATTTATTGAGTAGGTAGTACTCCTACCTCTCTGGAGAATTCCTAATTCTATCAACTTCATCAAACTCCTAACTTTACAAACTTCATCGAACTCCTAACTACTCTCCTAACTTCTAACTCTTCTCTAATAAAATTTGTTTCAAAGAATATCTACTCCATCTACCAAACCTACTTTCTCACAATAGGTTGTTACGTAAATAACATCCAAATCAAATATCAAGAAGATTCGGGAAGCTTGAAAAACAGGTTATTCTCAAATTCTGCTATGAAATGTTACTTGTAGTGATTTTATGTTTTGTAAGAAGCTGTTCGTATTTTATTGTGTTGAGGCTCGACACGTGACGTAATAGAGCGACTAACAAATACCTAAGATAGGCCTTACAAAAGAAGGAACAAATTATTTATTACTTTTTCTGTGAACATATTGAGAAAGTATATACATCAATGATGTATATCTTTGCATCAATGCAATATGTGTCAAAGAATATGTAGAAAGGTGAATATTATGTTCTTAACAGCATCTCAGCACAAAACATATGTACTCTAACGTATCCCAGCATATTTTTTTGTATATTTGTCTTAGAGACTCCGGTGAAGAAGTAGAAGAAAAGTCAGATCAGAAATTATATACATAAAACATTACCAATCTTATACACTACTTAATTACTACATCAATTAGTTGAGATGAGGCTTAATTTTGAACAATCTAATATCAAATCTGACACTGTATTTCTATTTAATATATGTGATTTTCACTCACTTATACTGGAGATACTGGAGGGATGCGTTTCTGATGAAGCTTCTCTTTAGAATTAAAATGCATCCCTCCAGTGTCTCCAGTAAAAGTGAGTGAAAATCATATATTTATATGAAACACAGTGTCAGTTTTGATATTAGATTGTTCATCAAGTATTTCGTCATGGAAAACATCATAGATAAAATGTATGATTGAAGACAGCATAGAAATGTATTCAATGAAGTCAAGATCCTTAAATTCATTATAAATAAGGGTGTTTAAGGGTGTTTAAATATCATGCTCAATATTGATTGTCACATGGTAAGGCTCGATGTATACTTTTATCATGAACAATAAGACGAAATTGTCACAACCACATCTATTAAAACTTTGAGAAACTAGTTTCGGTTGTTATACCATTATCAAACCCGTTTTATCATTATCAACCGTCTTATTATTCATTATGGATACCTTCCACAATATCACCTTCGCCACTACAAAGGAAGTTATAATTTTATAATTTATTTACCTACATTTTTATTAATTCATCCATTCAATCAAGCTCAAGGGTATCTTATATTAAAATCATACTAGAATGATTACCTCTTAAATAACTTACTTGATTAAGAAGTAGGCTAGTGTGTTTTAATTCAGACTTTGAATCTAACTCATTTATGATCACTTCCCCAGTAATTTAGTGAAGTAAATTAGTTATTTATTTAAATAACTTAATACCGGTATCGTTATTATTTTATTTTCATGTGATAGCGCACATAATTTAATCAATTTTTCTCTTGCTGATGCAGTCCACAGGAGGCTGAGACTTGGTGATTCCACCACCTCAATCACCAATTTATAATAAAACAGATAACATCGTGCTATTTTTGCCGGTCACACTTCCAAGCGCGGTCCCGAGCGCCCGTGACTGAACATCATGACCACCCTGACACTGCGCTCAGCGAGTGGCCACCACTTCCATGATTATTTCTTACATTAGTTAAATGTTTGCAGAATCACTAGCGGCACTACAATGTGAATTTATTTTCTGAATACAAAGTACTAAGTTTCAACAGGCTTTGACTGAACCACAACCATAACCTAATCAGTTTAGAAAGATTCTAATAGAATACTATTTCAAATTCCCCATTTAACAGTAGACCTGCCGTTACTGTAGCCTATTGTATATGTTCAATGTCTTACCATATACAAACTGTCTGAAGATTACACTATTTTTTTCATATTTGAATAGTTTATTATGTACCTACCTACTAAGCATTTCGAGGTAGGCATCTGACTACAACTCTGACATGCAAAAGGCATGTTTAGTCATGCTATTCTAGAGCTGAATATAATTCAAATTTTTTCTAGGGTGCTTTCACGGTGAGTTTTGATACTAGTGTCATGATTTGATTAATAATTAGCCTTGACGCACTTATCACTCACTAGTCCACTGTGTCTAAACCATAGAACAACCATCAAGAGTTATCCTTATTATTCTATGGTCTAAACCCATTCCCCAGAATGTGTTTAATTTTGCAGCTACGGTATGTTCTAAGCTCTAGTATAGAAGTGAGTTCCACTGTGCAAGTACCCTATTATATATATATATATATATATATATATATATATATATATATATATATATATATATATATATACATGTAGAGTTGAATATCAGAGAAGGTAGAGTATGTGATTAAATGTAGCTCTTGGAGCTCAAAATTGATTAAATAAAACTGAAAATGTAGACAAATTTATATTTTAAAACTATAATAGAATGATATGTTACCTTTTGCAGGCAATTTTACTAACCTGAGCATATCATGATGCTTCTTGTGATGATCAGGCAGATGAGACCCAAGAGTTGTCACATGAATCAGAGTAGGCCTGGCAGTAAATTCTGATAATCCTTCCACAACAGGACATGTATCTTCGTCATGATAAGCATCTTCATGATTCGAATTATTGTCATCGTCAAAATACTTGAAATCATCTTCAATAGTTGCAGTAGGAGCTGAGAAAAGGTTTTCTTCCAGCAGCGATCTCGATAGCTTTGAAGGTTCTGAAGCGGATAGTTTAGTTGAAGAAGCGAAATGCCTGTCAAATACATTTTCAATGCTACGTGTGATACTAGAATTATCTTCCTGACGTGTTGACATTTCTCGTTTTGTAAAACAAACAACAACTTTATTGCCTAAAAATTCATAATTACGATCACTTGCCCGCGCGATATCAACACGATCACTACAAAAAGTTCACTAGAAAACTAACCGCACTATTAATTGAGTACTGTTGACGGTCCTGAAGTATTTATAATTATAAAAACGACGGTATTGCATGACAACAAAACTTCAACTAAAGTCTAAAACAAACTAACACCATTCTGGCATAACCTCTTCACAACATCCAGACCACGAGTCATGGAACGTCAACTTTATAAAAAAAACAGGTTCTGCGCATGCGTAAACAGGCTGTACAACTACTTGGCACAAAACTTGTTCTAACCTCTACCCTGCTCAAAATGCGGAACAATATTCATTACAAAATATCGCTATATAATTGTTATAAAAAGTTCGCTGCAAATTTGCGATCAATTTAGAATAAATGTCTTTAAATAACGCACCCAAACAAAGATATGTGTCACAGCGAGAAAACTGATTTCTTCTGCAGAAATCCAAGATGTACCGGTACGGTAGAAGACACAAACTTTCAAAAGGACGGACGGAACAGCAAATTTACTGATAAATAAATTAAAAGTAGATGAAGATTTTTCGAACATTTCACAGTTCTTTCGCCGGTCTAGATGTTAGCGTATTTTTTACGCCGTAATAATCAAATACGGGTTTTTGTGCATAAAAACGCTGTTCAAATGTCGTTGAACTATACGGATTAATTACGGTTGGCCTACCCTACACTAGTTGGCAAGTCTTGGCAAATACGAAAAATTCTATATTTCTCTTAAATTAGGCCTTATAAGGATATCAAACTTGTCACTAATTATCACCAGAATTTTCTTCTTCTCTTGATTGAGATCATCTCGATCTGAAAATAAATTAAAATAACTTTATTTAATTAGTGTTTTTTTTTTCAACCTTTCAATCATGACATTTTTCCAGATTTCCTAGCCATTTCTGAGGTCTGTTTCATAACAAACTACAAAATAATATCATTGGTACTTGTGATTCTTGTTACTTGAAAATCTTGAGAAAGTTTTGCTATGAGATTGCATTGTTATGAAACAAGATCTTGATCTCCTAACCATTCAATTAAAAATGTAATGAAACTCTTTTGCCAATCACAGAAATTTAACAAATTAGAATGAAAACCAGAAGATCTTTATTCATTCCCTATAATAATCTGAAAATAGAACATTGGTTCATAGAAAATAAGCTTTCCTCTGTATTTAGAAAAAGCAAAATTGCTGATCTGATTTAATAATTATACGAGAAATACTTCAGCCAATTTTCTGTGAAAAGCATTCAGTAGAAGTATTGGCCACGAATTCATACTCATAGCAACACACTCAATAAGAGTAACAGCATAGAGCTTGTTTTTTTGTTTGTCCGTGTTTCGGAGGACACGTTAAGCTGTCGGTCCCGGCTGCCTAAAAACAGTCGTTAAGTCACGTCAGAGGCCCTGAACTTATTCAGATGCGACCTGATAGCTCTGACGCCAGACCTGAGCCAGCCAGGTCACACGATATTATTATTATTTGGTTTTTTTTTTGATCCTCAAAAAAGATTCACTTGAGTTTCATAAGATTAAAAATCATCAAAATTGAACAGTTAATGAAAAATACCAATACGTAATTTTTGCATAAATAATTGATCATTACGCCAGACCTTCATTATTTCAGATCATTACCCAGAGTTATGAATAGTTGAGGTCACTAAATCAATTCTTTTATCACTAGGTGAACTAAAAAGTCAAATAATGTTTAATAATGATGAAAGTTGGAGAGTGAAATGTTGAAATTGTGGGTGAGTTTAAATTTAAATAAATTTGAACTTGTCACCATTGGTTTTAATGTTAAAGTTTGATAAATTTAAGTTTATTCCTCAAATCTATACGTTGATTAGGTCAGAAGTATTTCAATGCCAGAGATGAATTAATTTGTCTTTGACATTGCGATGCTCATAACATTTTTGTTTTCAATATAATATTGTTTAGTTACATGGAATCGGTAGAATGGTCAGATGGTGTCTTGTGTTGGTGGATGCAGGATGGAACAGGAGCTTCCATCTTGTTTGACATCCCATCACAAAAAGGTAAGATTCTGGTTTATTTTACAATTTCATTTATGAGCTGAAGAATAGGCTGACCCCACAGCCAATCAAAAACCTCTTGTTCTAATTTGCTCTTACATTTAAAATATTCAGGCATGCCAAGCGAGTTGCCAACCCCCTTATTTCTAATAAATTACTAGCTTGTATGAAAGTAAGTCCAATAAAAATTTATATCTTGTCTTGAGGTAAGAGTTAATGGTACAGTTGGGAAATTATTGTGTTTAAATATAGACACAATTCTATTTTAAGTGAATAGATTCTCATTTAAATCAACCTGAGCTACGCAGACCTTATTACAAATTGAATTTGATGCCAACCTGAGTTGGTGTCAGATTCTTGACTCAGGCCCGGGCAACTGATGTGGATGCAACATGACGTGTTGCATTTCTACCACACAGTCGTTGTTGTGGTTGTGGTTGCTATCGCCTCTTTCCGACAAACTGTTCGATTCCAGGCTCGTGTTGGTTGTCGTCGAGATGCCGTACTTCTGGAGATCTGAAACAATGCCAAATAGATTAGATTAGATTAGATTATTTACTTTATTCAGGTAGATTACAAAATGCACAGTCTTATGCCCGGTTTCTGAGTTGTCCATTAAGTTTAATGGATCATTAACCCATTGAGTTAATGGTCCATTAATGTTAATGAACGACTCAGAAACCGGGTATTAGAGTCTTAGATTCTAGATTGATAAAAATATATAAGTACTGTAGTTATTCTAAAAACTTTAAGAAGCTGAATTACAGAATTATTCAACGAAATGAAAATGAGATGCAATTCGATTACGATAATATATGATTGTGATGTATCTACATGAAACGGCGAAGTTAGAACATATGAATGTCCATTCTTGGAAGAGGATATTCAAAGATATCCTTCTCATTAATACTTGACCGGAGAAAGAGAATAAAAGATTACAAATAAAAGACATAAGATAGAATATAATACTCTTTATAAAACAGCCAATCATTGGAAGAGGATATTCAAGGATACCCTTCTCATCAACACCTGACCGTAAAAATGGTCAGGAATGGATAAAAATGAATGATTAAATTATATTTATTTAATAAAATTATAATCATATTGGAATTGAAGTTATAATAAATTATAATATAAGAATTGAAATAAAAATTAAAATTTATTACCATTCAACAAAAAGAAACATACAAAGCGAACTTGAATTATTAGAATAGATAGAAAACATGAGTTTGTAGATAAACATAAACAAGTTTACATGACATGAATTACAAAGGCACCGCCTGCAAAAGTAAAACTTGCTTGCTATAGTGATTTTACTAAGATTATGTGTATTTTCTGAAAATGTCATTTTTTTATAGTTATGAGAATATGTGATTATTATTGTAAGCTTTTGCATAAAAGAGAGGAAAGAAGATAAATAATATATTAATGCTTTTTTATAGATACCAAATAATAAAAATCATTAGAAGAGGTCTATGCTATTCAAGGATAGTTAAATCTTGAAAGAAGTTACTGCATATCAATTCATTTTACAATATTTTACTATATCTGTTTCTTTATTTATTAAATTACTTTGTTTTACTATTGTTCCTTGTCTACCTATATTGTATTTCTCCTTATATAATCCTTATGTGAGGATTGTTTCTGTTTATATTCTCAAATCAAAATCTATATTCCATATAATTATAAATTTACAATCTCATTCTGAGGACAATGGGTCAAAAGGACTTCTGGAACTATATTAATAAATTTTGTACTGATATAAAGAATAATAATTATATTTTATATACAGAATATAAATATAAAAAATCATCACATGAATCTGACACAAGAAGAAATACGATTATATAATTATATAGAAAAGAAAAATTAAAATACAAAAATTTATAATTGTATGTATTATAGATTTTGTTTTGATTTGAGAATATAAACAGAAACAATCCTCACATAAGCATTATATGAGGAGAAATACAATATAGATAGACAAAAAAACAAGAGTAAAAGAAGTTAAGAAGGTACGGTACGGTAAAACAAAGTAATTGAATAAATAGATATAGTATAGGCATAAAGGATAAAGAGTGGTTGCATAGGGAAGCATCGAATACTCGATGATTGACATCGCAAAATAAAACACGTGGTATGGAATGAGGGTATTCACGCTGGTCCAATCTGTCCAAAAACAGATAGTTTTTAATTGGCGATAGTGATTTATCACCGAACATAGATCGCTCCACTGTGCGAGCAGTCGAAAACTAAATACTATGGACTTCATCGAATGGGTAAAATTGTTTTTTCCACAACCACTCCGGTACAAAATTAATAATTTTCTTAGTAATTATTAATAATTTTTTGCAGTAATTATTCTTATTCCAGGCAGCCCATTGTTCATTTCAATAAAACTCATGTAGAAAGTAAATGATAATTGAAACTATAACACTGTGTGTTTGTTTGTATGTTCCACGATAACTTGCGAACGCCTTTATCAATCAACTTCAAATTTGAAACACAGATTCTTGGTATCTTTAGACAGGTCAAGTTCGGTGGCCAATAAAATTAACAGACTCCTTCATCCTTTTAGAGGCGAAACAAATGGATAGGTTCTCAGCCCTTCATTTTTTCCATAATATATAGAAAATAGTTGTTTTCACCATATGGAATTCGCAATAGATTTCAAAATATATTTTGAGTTATCAGCTGTAGGTGAATAAATGCGATCAGGCTTTTAATAGAATCTCTATCAGCTGACATACTAATTTCATTTCCCTGATAAAATATGGATGAATAACAGCTGTTTTTTATGTGGTAAATATATCTACTCTATAGATACACTAATTTCATTGCCCTGATATATAGGTCTATGAGCAAGGTAGGTATTTTTTGTGGTAAATAAATCTGTGTATCAGAGCAGCGATGAACTTGAACTTCAAGTGATAGATGTCTTGCGAATTTTATGTAAATCAGTATCTTCTAAACAGTCGTTTTTCGTTACTACCTTCCCCTCGGATAAGCTTCCCAAATGAGTTTCTCTTTCCAAAATTAGTTGTTTGCAAGCGAGTTCTCCAGCCCGTTGGGGTCGCTAGTTTAAATAGTTCTGCATGTCGTCTAAGTAAGAATATCAACTATTCCACTTGCAATACGTCATAAATCGACAAATACTAAGATTTTTTGCCATAAAATCTATTTTAATTTCAATAATGATTCACCTGACGAGTGCTGGTGCAGGCCAATAACCTGGTCGAGAGATTGCGCACTGCACAGCGGCGTATCCACCTCGTAGGTGTTGTTGAACATATTGTAGTCGACCTCGTGTTCACCGGTCTCCTTCTTGAAACAGACAAGCGGCTCGAAGCGATGGCCCCAAAGGATTTCGCTGGGCAAATAGGACGAGCGGGCCTGAGTCGTCATGCCTGTCGACTCGATCACACCTACAAACGCACGTCTGTCATAATATTAATGATAACTTTTTACGTTAAATTCAAACGATAGAGCACTCAACTCTTATATGTTTTACCGGCCATGCTTAAGAGACTTCCTCTCAAAAAATGTAAAGAGGTTTTCAAGAGAGAGCTAGAGGACTGTGGTTTCTATTCAAGCCAAGAATATATACAGAGTATTATAAAAATCCTTATTTAATATAGCCTGAAAGGAAATAATAAATTTAAATTTAGCATTGGACAAATCCAGATGGGAGTCCAATGGATGCTTAAATATCTATCTATCTAACCTTGATTGATTCTATTTGATACTCTCCAAGATATTTTTTATTTTTTTTAAATCGAATCACTAAAATATATATTATATTTATGTGCATTATATAATACTGTAACTATATATGCATTTAGATTCGCATCAAATGCTTCATGCTTGCCAATTAACACATTAATACGGATTTCTGGATTTTTTTCGGAGGATGAAGACCACATAGGTCTGAGACCTGTGCGTGGGTAATGAATTGAATGATTGTGGTTGATGAGTTGGACCTATATACAGTTTTAGGTGAGTACTGAACCACCAGGAAGTGATTTTACAGCAGAGAACAGTGTCTTTTTTGCTGGCCAATCCAATCGGCCACCCTTACAAAGAGCGCCCAGGAGTTTCGTAGCTTATCTCTGATTGAACAGATACCTGCTACGGCACTCGGCTATCACTTCCCTTTCGCATCAAATGCTTGCAAATTAACACATTAATATTCCTGGATTTCTTGTTACATAACGATCTGCGTTGTTAATATTAACTTTTATGGTAAATTCAACGACTTTTAGTCAATTTTAATCGAGAATAAATAATATTTCTACTCACGTAGGCCAAACGTTCTCGAATCATTTCGAAATACACTATGGAGATTCATTTTCAAAGACGTCCTTGAATGGAATTGAGAATTAAAATTAAAATTTATTGCCAAAAAAATTCTTACAACAATTTTAAAAAAATGTACAGTAGAGTAACGATGTAGAGTAAATATTACAATGTAGAGTAAACATACAAAACTCATACATACACTAAATTGTATTTAAAAAAGAAAAATTCTGGCACTGCCAACAAAAGCTCAGCTTGAGTGTTGGCAGTGAGTTGCAGAAAAGAAAAAGAAACAATTTCAAAATAAATACAATCAGAAAAAGCGGTAAAAACAAACATGATTGAAAATAGTAAATCTAAGTAGGTAGCCTACTTAGCCTACTCCAGTGGAAAAAAATGAAAGTTTGTAGTGAAGGCGGAGTACAGCAAAACAAAAGTAATGGAAAAATGAAAAAACCAACACCAAACATGTAGAAGACAATAAATTAGCTATTGATCATGAGAATGAATCTCCATGATTCGAAAACGTTTGGTCTACATGAGTAAAACTACTATTTATTCTTAATTAAAATCGACTGCAAGTCGTTGAATTTACCATAAAAAGTTCGTGTCAACTTTTTGTTCTTTTTGATCGTTATGGAACAAGAAATCCAGAAGTATTATTGTGTTAATTGGCAAGCATTTGATGGGAATCTGAATGAAAATATAATATATAATACACATATATAAATATAATATATATTTCAGTGATTCAATTTGAGAAAAATCAGAAATATCTAGGAGAGTATGGAATTGAATCAATAAAAGGGCTTCATTGTTTAAATTGAACTCGGTAATTGTCTTTTCCAGAAGATTCACAATTCTAAACTACATCGCACAGCTCTGTATGCAAAGGGAGTGACAAGTTCTGGAATAGATCTGTTTAATCTTTTGCCGACCCGAATAACCACTCGTACACTTGCAAAATTTAAAACTTATTTGAAAGCAGAGTTAGAACTTAGAAGCAAATTGTTTGTATTCAAAACAGGAATTCATCAATTATTTTGGTCACAGTGATTATTCTTGAATGTACATTCCACATGTATTCCACAAATATGTGAGCACAAATTGCTGACAGAAATCGAGCAAAGCTATTTTTTTATCATTTATCTACACAAAATAACAAATTGTGTAAATTATGACAAGTCCATATACCCCTTTGAGAGGTGGCCAGTGGCCGCTTTATAAATCTATCTATCTATCTATATTTTTTTTATTTTCTATATATTTTTCTTATTTCATAAGCTTCCATACTTATTATGTAATTAATTATGCATTTCTGAAACTTATTTATTATAAAATAATAATTGATATAATGTACCATATTAGCCTACATTGTATAAGATTTTGTTGTAGGTACTGGATTGTTTTTCAAATTTTCTTAGTAATGGCGAAGGTGATATTGTGGAAGGTATCCATAATGAAAAATAAGACGAAATTGTCACAACCACATTTATTAAAACTTCGATAAACTAGTTTCGGTTGTTACACCATTATCAATCTCAATCAAACTCGTTGTTTTTGTTGCAACAGACTTTAGCCTGGCGAAAATTGTCAATAAACAATCAATCAATCAATCAAAGTTTAATATGTTCTTGTTAATTTTTTCTAATAGAATAATAAGATCTAGCTCATTATTTTTCATAAAATAATATAATATTCTAGTTCATTATTTCCCAGATATCCACGATCATACCCACACTCAGGTTTTACTTTTGTAGGTATTAATTTCCTTTATTTTAATATGTGTTTTTTCATATAAAATGAAGAGGAATAAAATTTATTTTGATTTTTGATTTGATATTGTGGATTGGAATAACATAAGATAAGCTTTTTAATATTATGTTATAGTTGATGAGAAATACCTTCTAATATGACAACAATTTCGAACCTCTCGCGCAACATGTCGGACGCCGACAAATTGTACAGCGGACTAGAAGGCGTGATTTTGTGTACAATCGTCGTCGGCCAGATGAAGAATATTTTATCCTCCTCCCCGTCCCCTCCCACCTTCAGCTCCTGCTGATAGAAAGGCAACACTTCGCCTTCTCTGGTAACCTGCAATAAAAAAAAAAAATAAAAAAAAACTTCTGATGAAAAATATAAAAAATATTTATATATACAGTAAAACCTCGATAATTCGGCCCTCGAAAATCCGGACCCTCCAGTAATCCGGCCCGATTCTGAAAGTTGTATTTTAATAACTGATAACTGATAAAAAAAAATAGATACAATTTTACACACATTTAAATTCTATATTTACAGTCAATGAATACAGTACAAAATAGAATAGTGTTGTACTAAACACAGAATCACAATAATTACAGTACGCACGCACATAACAGAACAATGACATGGTCACAAAACTCATTACTGTACATTTTAAATTGTCTCTCGATGGTCCGGCTTTTTTATTTAATTCCGGCCTACCGGCCGAATTATCGAGGTTTTACTGTATTTCTAAAATATAGAATATAATTAATTGACAATGTTTTACACAATTAAGAAAAGAAAAGCTACAGATGTTCAGTTACGACCGCACAAGACTGCGTTTGGATGAGTGAGCGTGCTTATGACTTGATTTTATAGGCATTATTATATTTTACCCTGTGGTTTGGAGCCCACCTGAAGGTTCATGTCCACCTTGTTCTCCATACCAGGTAGAACTTCCCGTAAGGGTCTCCCCACCAATAAAACCCATAACTTATTATTATTGGAAAACTCTTGCATTTTTCGTTTAGTTGCAATCATTTAATTATATGTTTGAATTTTGTGGTATTAACCGAGATAACTTTCCGGAATTTGGAAAGAAACGTATTCTTGAATTGAGATTATTCTATTGTTTATTTTAAATATATACATATAAATTACGAAAATAGAGGCTTACAGAATATGCCAAAAGAAGCCTCATTGAATACATTAAATTTTCACAAAACAAACAAGGAAATCACAGAACAAAAATTGAAACGGTAAACTAACAAAATAAAAAAAAATCTTTTAACTTTCTGTTTTTATCAAGCTTGAACTGTTCATTTGTATTATGTTTTCATATGTAAGCCGTTTTGGGTATATCCCGTGGCTTAGTCATTTGTATTTTGTATAATTTTGTGAATAAATAAAATTCAAATATGAATTGTTAGAACCATATAACTTGACACAGCATCTAACTCTGACCGATTAGATTGGCCAACAAAAAAGACTCTGTTCTCTGCTGTAAAATCACTTCCCGGTGGT
Source organism: Conomelus anceps (assembly GCA_948455865.1). Classification (NCBI taxonomy): domain Eukaryota; kingdom Metazoa; phylum Arthropoda; class Insecta; order Hemiptera; family Delphacidae; genus Conomelus; species Conomelus anceps. The sequence goes on from OX418225.1 coordinate 1,844,648, forward strand.
TCGGAACCCACCTAAAACTGTAGGTCCAACTCATCAATCACCATCATCCAACTCATTACCCACGCACAGGTCTCTGACCTATGTGGGCTTCATCCTCCAAAAAAATCTGAAAATGCTGGTTTTAATGTATACGTTTTAAGGTACAATTTTTATGTAATTGCTTCAATGATTCAAGTGAGTAATATCATAGATAAATATAAAACCTCCCAGAGCTCAATAAAAGTATTACAGTATTGTTTGTGGTGTGGAATCAATCACTTTTAAAGAATACAGTATCTAATTTTATAGAGAATTGTTAAATAAGTGGGAACGTACCTAAAGAAAATGCATTCCCATTGAAGTGAGTGGAATCATAGATAAACGATACAGAACGCTTTCAGAGCTTAATAGAAGCATGACAGTATTTTGTGTATTTTGTTGATAAAATCAACCATTTTCTAAAATTCTAGAATCATTTTCTATGGAGGAATGTTCAATAAGTATTTTGTCATCGAAGACATTAAAATTAGAATCATTATTAAATGGAGAAATATCGTTATTGAGTTTAATTTGAATATCCGTGAACTTGTGAACTTTGTCTCTATATATGATGAATAATGCAATTATTCTGGGCCGCACACGCATCAAGTACAAGTAATAATACAAGTACTAGTAAATAATTAATTCTACATCGTCGTGGAACATCTACGTACTCTCTCTAAATAAATGATACCCATGAGACTATCTTGTAAGTGAAATTTCAAATTTCTATTATCCATCTTAATATTGTATTAACAACACTACATGTATAACATCAAATACAATATAATGTAACATTGTCTTTGATAACATGTAAAGATATAATTTGAAAGCAATAGAAGTCTATATTGCTCTGAGAAAGTGTCGACCAATTAAATAAAACAAACCAACAAAATAACAGAAATGTATTGAGTAAAGTCAGTGTATGATCAGCGAAGACGTATCCTTATTAGCCTATTTACTATTGCAATAAATCCATGAAACGTTTTAGGCCAAATATTTTTTTGTGATTATAAATTGGGCTAGAGAGAATGGCAAAAAGGAATACATCTCAGCAACTAATAGCTAAATAATAAGACTTGAAGTTGTGACAACCACATTTATTAAAAACTGTGAAATACTAGTTTCGGTTGTTACACCATTATCAATCTCAAAATCAATTTTTTGTTTGAAATTTATAATGGTATGACAACCAAAACTAGTATCTCAAGGTTCTTAATAAATGTGTTTGTGACAACTTCAAGTCTTATTATTTATTATGGATATCTTCCACAACATCACTTTCGCCACTACAAAGAAACTATCCTCAAATCCTGAAATCATACATTACATTTTTGTTAGAGAAGTTTGTATGTAAGGGGACAGTTGAGTTTAATTTCTATTATGTTTCATTTTTCTGCTTTTCTGTTCTATTTTTATTATAAGAGCATTTATTATCCATTTTCATTCTATTTTACATTGCAAGATATATTTTTGTGTATTTCTTTGAAAAGGATAAATATATCTGTGATGTTTTCCATGACGAAATACTTAATGAACAATCTACTATATAAAAACTGACACTGTATATCACTTTTATATAATGTTTTACTCAATCCTCAAACATCTCCAATATATGTGAGTAAAACATTATATGAAAGTGAAATACAGTGTCAGTTTATATTAGATTGATAAATATATGATTTGATTTGAATATTTCGATTGGTAAAATTAGTATGTTCAATAAATGCCTATGATAGCGGACGGGACCATCCCATGAATGATCTATGCAAGAAATTGAGAGAACTTAGGCTATCTCTAAGTTCCGAATGCTGAGGTCATTGGTTGATTTGAAGTGTTTGAAGGTTTACTATATTCTGGGGTGCAGTCCTTGCTGACGTATGGGATAGTTGGATGGGGTGGAACAAGTTACACACTCAGTGACCCGCTTATAAAAGTGCAGAAACTAATAATCAAAGTCATAATATTAGAAAACCAATGCGTTATCCATAGGATCAACTTTCCAGCGAATTCGGTGTGATGGCCACAAGACAGTTACATTCACAAGTTATTTCGAAGTTACTGACAATTGAACAAACTGACAAATTTACTTAAACAGAATTTATTAATTTCGTATTCCTTTAATTGCTATCAGTTTATACTGAAGACTTCCGCAATGGCGGATATTGACAACAGTATTTAATAGCTGATGGAAATCGATGAATGCTACTGTACAAAAATATCAGTCACCACCGGGAATCGAACCGCGGACCTCTTCTGTTTAATTCTGTTTAAGTAAATTTGTCAGTTTGTTCAATTGTCAGTAACTTCGAACTAACTTGTGAGATACGAGCCGATATGGCCAAGTTAAAAATGAATGCTGCTATGCAGAAAGGTCTCCATGGTCTAGTGGTTAAGGCGCCCGACCGGCAATTGGGAGGTCCGTGGTTCGATTCCCGGTGGTACTGATATTTTTGTACAGTAGCATTCATCGATTTCCATCAGCTATTAAATACTGTTGTCAATATCCGCCATTGCGGAAGTCTTCAGTATAAACAGATAGCAATTAAAGGAATTCGAAATTAATAAATTCTGTTTACAGTTATATTCTTGGATTTCTTGTTCCATAACGATCTGCGTTTGTTAATATTAACTTTTTGTTGTAAATTTAACGACTTGCAGTCAGTTTTAGATTGTGAATATATAACAGTTATATTCCAAAGAAATAATCTACAGAGTACAGAAAAACACAGCACATTTTCAACATAGGAACCACAGTCACAACACAAGAAACAGGCACTTTCTTATTACAAATTTGGTTAGGAAGGCTTTATACCAGAGACACTACAATCAATTAGCACCAAAACTTTACAATCTACTTCCAATAAACATACATCAATAGTATCTTAGAAGTCATGGTGGGGTTGGTGGTAACATATGGGGTTGGTGTATATTATATATATATTTGAAATCATTTTTTACTAAAACGCCATCAAATTTTAACCAATCCTTCCTCTAGAGTTCCACCCTTGTTTTTAAAAATATCTCCTGGTAGTTGTCAAAATAATATTCTGTTTGCATTTCATAGTCAACGCATCTACTTAACCACTTAACCACCTATATCAAATAATTACTGCACTTTGCGTTCTTGTATGCTATCTTTTATAGGCATATTTGTAATGTTAGTAAACTTTGTAATTATTCAGCAGTAGGCAGTATCATGACGAACCATCAACCTTACTTAGTCCCTTTTCTATGCTAGTATTAAGTAATTATTTTTTTAAATCTTGAATTTCTTGTTCCATAACGATCTGCGTTGTTAATATTAACTTTTTGTAGTAAATTTAACGACTTGCAGTCAGTTTTATATTGTGAATATACATAAAATATACTCACATCTGAGTATATTTTATGTATCTTCACAGTGTAAAACTAACTGAAAGTCGTTAAATTTACAACAAAAAGTTAATATTTTTAAAAATATTGCACTAAATGTTTATATAATAAGAAGAATATTTTTTTTTTAAATTTGTGATCATCCCGACACATATAGGTAGTATTAAAGTGGGCTATTTCAATTGCAAAGAAGACTTTTCATAGCAGTTTCTTGAGTAGAGATGAGATATCAGATTCTCTTTAAATATCTATAAAATAATATGTATTTGTGTGTTTATAAATAAATATATACAGGAAATACCAGACAGCAAGAAATTCAAAACCGAAGTACTGGATAATAAACAAAGGAAGACAAACCATAGAATCCATGATTTCAATATGGATACTGACCTAACCTAACTAACTATACATACTAACCTAATATACATACTGACCTAACCTAACTAACTATACATACTAACCTAATATTATCTTATCTTAATATTAATATTATCTATAACACTGAATCCTGAAAAATTTAAATTGCAAACCTAATCTAGAGCATGGCAGGCCTTAGTAGAGTAGGTTAATTTCCACACAAAAAATACTTGAAAAATTTAAAAAAATATAATCTTTGGCAGTTTTAGTAGTTTTTTTTTAGATTACGTCTTGGAGACTCCAGTTAAGGAGTATAAGACAGATGGACGTCTTATATGTATATATTTAGATTTAGTTTCAAATGGAAATAAAGTCCTGGATTTCTTGTTCCATGACGAACTGCGTTGTTAATATTAACTTTTTATGTGAATTTAACGACTTGCAGTCAAATATTGACTGCAAGTCGTTAAATTCACATAAAAAGAAAAAATAAAGTAGGCCTATTTATTTATTTTTAATAAAGCCCAAAACCTCCATTTTCATCTCACCTTTTTCTTAATAAGTTGCGCACGCACATGCGCCTCGATGATGTGAGATTTGCGCATGTCACCCACCCTGAACATGAGACACAGCTGGCCGTCGCGCTGGCAGATGACCGCGTTGCGACTAAACAGCAGCGTTTGTGTGCGTTTTTTCGGTCGCGACAGTTTGGCAAACACAATGCCAACCATAAACGCCTGGATCATAACGCCTGTTATACTTTGCAGGCACATTATGAATATCGCTTCCAGGCACTCGTCTGTTGTGTGCTTAGCACCGTAACCTGGACAGAACAATAATAAAAATACCAAAATTCTATTAAATCAATAAGATCAATCATCAAATCAATTGTTATGTTTGTATATTCCTCCTGGTGATGACTCTACAGAGTATAGAAGTCGTCAAAAATAGTTATTTGTGTAACTAGTGTGCAAAGTAGCTCTTTACTGCACGAGATAAATGCATTATGCACGAGCTGAAGGCGAGTGCGGAATAGTTTCTTGAGTGCAGCGAAGATACGAGTACTTTCAGCACAGTTACACATTAATTTTTTTCTTACAGTTGGTACACCTGGAGTGTCACAAAGTAAAAGGAGTGCGGCAAAGTCATCTGGAGTGCGGCAAAGTAAAAGAATGCAGGAATCAGCTGTTTTGCATACTATATAGAGAGTGCATAAATATACGCTTTGTTAGATAACTGTAGGAAAAATACCTTATCACACTTATAAGATAAAAACCCTAACCCAGGAAAGCACTAACTGTCATAATACCATTACAAACTTGTCACAATTTAATACTGTCACATGTCTAACTTGTCATAATATCATCACAAATAAACTCCTAAATCCTGAGACCTCATTAAACAGGTACTTTTTTAATTTTACTTTAAAAGTTGAAAGTTTTTCACAGCCTCTCAACCATGCTGGCAGCCTAGTCATGAATTTAAGACCCATACATGTAGGCTTTTTCTCAAACAGAGATGTCCTACACCAAAGCAATGAACTAAATAATCATTTTGTCTCTCGTTGTACTAGTGAATAATTGTTTTCTTTGTGCATCAGTATTTTTTCCTTATATAAGTTGAAATGTTTTATGTATATTCTCTATGAATGTCTTTATTTGTCATGATGCTTATATTTGGCAATAAAAGTCATTTGATTTGATTTACAGTATGTTCTAAACAATCAACAACGAATAAAAATGATGTTAAGTTTGGCAGATTGATGAACTGACTGTAAGCTGAGTTTCTACACTAAATAGGAAGCAAGATGTGAATGCCTAAATGTCTCTAACACAAGGAAAAATATTTTACAAATTTTTAATAGTTTTTTTACTGGGATTATAGTTTTTTTGCCTAGAACTTAGAAAACAACAATTTTTCAATAGATTTAAAAATATAAAAAAGTAAATAATCAACTTACTGTTATGAATTATACATCACAATGAACAGCAAATCCTAAAGTTTAATCTCAGTTGGAAGAATAAAATTTTAAAAATTTACTTAAAGCCTCTGGTTGAGTTCTTGGGAGTTTTACCGGTAACCGGTAAATATTACCGGTGACGTCTGATTAGTCTATTCAAATTTTTCAACTTCTATCAATTTGAATAAACTAATGAGACGCCACCGGTAACATTTACTGGTTACTGGTAAAGCTCCCAAGAACTGAAAAAATGTTTTCCCCTTATACTAGTGAATGATGTTCTAAACCAGGGGTACTCCATGACAATTTCTCAACCTGGGGAGGGGGGGGAGGGGGGGGGAGGGGGGTTGAAGATTTTCGAGGGAGGCGTCAGTGTATCACAATACGGTACTACAGTTAAAAAAAAAACTGTAATTAACCCATATTCGTGGCTGCTTTATATTTCATAACACCATTATTTTATTATACAACACTAAAAGTTGGAGAAAATAAAGTCAATAATAGTAGCTAAGACCAATGCGCAATGTAGTACAATAAAAATAATAGTTTTATTTAATTTTACAAAAATAAATTTCTTGTTTTCCCTATACAAATATTGCTATTGAATTTGTAATTGTGATTTTGTTAAATGTGAATTTGTATTATTTTGAGGATAATAAATTGAATAACAGGATGTATTAATTTTGAATTCCTCCAAGTGCTATTCTGTTTCTGTATATTTGTCAGTTTGTTGAATTGAAAGTCATTTCAAACTTACTTGTAGCATAATATTGAGTTGTGTGATACAGTTTGGTAATAGGCTTAGCTGCTTTGTCCTTATCTCCATTCAAGCAATGACTGATATAATATAGTGTCTTTTTGAAGGACTCTACAATCTTTTGAAGGTGTTATAAACAATTTAGTTCTATATTCATATTTGATTTATTGATTTTTATTTATTTCCTTCATGAAAAAATAGGCACAATTGTACAATAAATTTAGAAGAAATTCTAATTCTCCCACACAGGCAACAGAATCTTCGAATGAAATTAAATTGTCTTTTGAAGAACTCTAAAATATTTTGAAGATTTTATAGAAAATTATTTTTGATTTATTGATTTTCATTTATTTCCATCATGAAAAATAGGCACAATAAATTTCGAAGGATCCCCCACATAGGCAACAGCCTGTTGTGAAGAACTCTTCGAGTGAAATCCAAATTTTTAAGATTTTTTCTTGTAGATTAAGTCTTGGAGGCTCTATTTAAGAAGTATAAGACAAGTCAGATTAACAATAAATTATACTATCTTATACACTAGTTATCATAATAAATTACTATATTAATTAATTGAGGTGAGGCTTGATTTTGATGTGAGAGGAACTCTTTTACTCTATAAATTTTTATACTCTATGATTTTTTCAAGAATAGGAAAATAAATTATAAGGTAACAATCAGATGTAAAGATTATTCAGTGGAGGAAGTTGAACACACAAAGTTCTTAGGGTTAATATTAGATAGCGACTTGAAGTGGGATAGGCATATAGACTCTGTTGTGAACAAAATCAATCGTAATTCCTATATTTTAAAACGGCTTAGAAATTTCTATTCAGAGGAAAATGTTATGAGAATTTACCATGGGTTAATTAGTAGTCACATTAATTATGCTATTGAAGTTGGGGGATCCGCTGCAGTAAAGTAGATGAATCGGGTTTTGATTGCTCAGAAGCGAGCGCTAAGATTTGCTTTTGGGATGGACTTCACTGAATCTTGTGTGCCTTTTTTCAGGAGTAAGCATCTATTAACAGTATATTCGCTGTACGTTTATAAAGCAATCTTTTTAGTGAAAAGTGTTGATCTGTTTAATAGCAATAATCCCCGTAATTTGAATATAAATAGAGTCAGGGTGAACAAAACAGTGAGAGAGATCCAATGGTGAATGGGGTAATATTCTATGATAAACTCCCTAGAACCATTAAAGCACTTCATGGAAGGGAGTTCCAAGTAAAGCTCAGAGAATTCATGGTTCAGAAATGCCTATATAGCTTGAAAGAGTTCTGATAATTGTATGTGAGTGAAGCGTAAATGACCGACTATTTTGACAATTATTATTTGTTTTGTTACAGTATTGTTGTGGCTTTTGGGCAATGAGTTCTAGTGATAATACCGTACTGAATTTGTCTGTTTTTATTATTGTTAACTGATTATTAAAATTTGACTGTTACTTTTAAGATATTGTTGTAGTTAGTTTTGCAGTACTGTATGCATTTTGAAAACATAGTTGATACTTTTTGTATTATCTGACGTTTCTAAATTTGTATTGTTACAAAATATGGAAATAAAAAATATATTATTATTATTATTATCGCCTAATTTTTTTAGGTTGAATGAGTTGAATGCTATCATGTTTGGTTCTCGCTGTTCAGCCTGGTCTAATCATAATACACTTCATTGTGACTATGTCAGGAAAATTGAGTCAATATTGAACATTTTGTATAAAAAATGTCACTTTAAACCTGGCAAATGTAACCTTTATCCTAAATCATAGATCGCTTTAGTTACAAATTTAAATTCTACTACTTGTGTTGACCAGGTAAAGGTGATGGTAGTAGAGGGGTGGAGTAACAAAATGTCATCAGTGTAGGCTACTAAGGGAGGCACAGAGCATGAACGGTTGAGAACCCCTGTTCTGAATAATCAACAATGTATAATGGTCAAGTTTGACAGATTGATGAACTGACCTATAGTATGCTGAGTTTCTACACTAAATAGGAAGCAAGATGTGAATGTCTTAACGTCTCTAACACAAGGAACCCAACTGGAATTGTTCTGCGCCGTGGGCTCTAGGTCGCCATGCAAGAAAACTATCAGCCACCAGATGATGGCGAATCCCAGCCAGCTGAGAAAAAAGTTCATCGCAAACACTAACAGCGTCCATCGCCATTGCGCGTCCACTAGTGTTGTGAATATATCCTGAAAAACAAAAATCAAAATCATTTTTTTTCCTAAAAAATACAAATTATCCATTTTTACATATATATATATAGGTTATAGATATTACACTGCAAGGTCGGAGACCAGTGCACAATGTGTTGTTTTTTTTTCATTTTTTAGAAAAATTTGAGAAATTAAGACAATGACAGTATCAACTATGATAAGACAATATAAATATCAAGACAATACAGTATCAAATATGATGAAACAATTTGAAATGTTGAAACAAGCTTTAAATAAAAATATGGGCTCCAAACCATTAAATTATATAAATCAAGTAAATATAGCATTTCCATAACACTACCGCCCCCAAACGCAGTGCGCGCTCCGCACGCCTAACCAAACCTTCCCTCGGTGGCTACCAAGGCTAAATATGACGGAACCACCTCATACCTTCATTACTTTGATAAATAAATAAATAAATACTTTATTTCCAATCAATAATTAATTAAAACTATAAAACAATATAATATATATTAGCAAATTAAATGGGAATCTAATAACATGAAGCAACATAGATTAAGCTAATTCAACATTCCACCGATATGATTCACATTTTCAGGTTGCAGAAGTGGGCTATACGAGTGAGGGTATAGTGGAGACAATACGAACAAGTTTGTCGCCCATATCTTAAACAGTTGCAGATTCTCCCTCTGCCTAGCCTTTTCATATTTGAAAGTATTTGCCTCATTAAAAAAACGAGAATAACTCAATTAAAGGATATATGATTCATAAATACAAAACAAGGCAAAGAGACCAAATAAGAGATCACAGTCATAGAACAACACACTTTACGCTAAGGGCGTCAATAGCTTACGAATATTTAATATTTTTAATAACTTATCACTTACCTGCCCGTACCAGAACACTTCCATTTAGTAAATTTAAGAATGATTTGAAAAATTAATTACAAGAATTTTGTTTTTACTCCATTCGTAAGTATATAATTCACAATGCACTATAATGATTTTAATTTACATTACATATCAATTTCTATCTCATATGGTAGCAGGACTTCTTTAAGTAGAACATATTAATCTTTGACAAATTCAGATACTCCTTCTGTAGGAGGTCAGTGGACGCTGCCATATTAATTTAAAAATAAATTTAATGCATAAAAATTAAAGGACATAGGTCCATCAAGTGAATATGCAACTCATCTCAAAGATTGTTCATGTGCCATTCTCATTAACGGTACCATTATAAACTTTTAAATCTCATTCAATAATATCTTTTTCTGATTACCTATGCATAAGTAATGGACGATATTTAATATCAGTATATTTCTATATTCTGCTCCTTTAGTCTTCATAATGTTGTAAAATTTCATCTGGGGTATTTGTACTGTGACAGCTCGCTAGATTGAATGACAAAAAGTTACTTTTTACAGCTTACCATAGGATCTAACTGTCACATAATTATTAGGTATGCTATCTTAGTATGGGGTAATTCATCAAAACAAAATTTTGATAGGGTGTTTAAGATTCAAAAGAAAGCGGTTAGGTGTATAGAAAAAGTAAATAGATTAGATTCATGTAGGCCGTTGTTCAACAGACTTGGTCTCCTAACTGTACCCTGCTTATAAAATGTGTATGAAGCTACTTTATATGTAAAAACAAATCCAATAAGTAAAGCTGTCAATAATATTACTGATAAATTATTACCTAGATTTTCTGGACCATTTATAATTAAAGAGTGGATTAGTCCTGTTAGTGTTAAATTATTCTCAACCGATGGTGAGAAATTTATTAGAAGAGCTCATGTTTGTCAATTGAAAATGGGGAACAACCCATAAAGGCATTCTATTTTGTATTTATTTGAGAAACAAAATAATTACACCTGTTGATGGACGCATCACTTGTGATAATTCGTTCTCATCTTGTATCTTGTATTTTGTAATTGTCCTGGTATTATTCTTGTTATGTTGTAATTTCTATGCCGATTGCGCATTGTGCTTCTATTTTAGTTGCATATGTAATTGATCACATTGTAGTATTGTGATGGGATATCTTGAGTTGTCATTTATTGATATTGTCTATATTTAGTGTATTTTATTATTGTTCTATGTATTTTGATTAATCTGTTTCAGATTTAGTTTTCTTGGTTAACAGCGACAGTGTTGCAAGATGTTAAAATTCAACTTATGTTGATTATTTTTATTTTTTGGTAGTAATGAAACTTTAAAGCTGTTTCAATTTTTACTTACTTACTGCTCACTCTTAGTTTCACTGTCTCTCCCAATGGTTCACTACTTGTAATTCTTATTAATTGTTGAGTTTTTGGATGAATGGTAACTTAAAGTGTTTTAAATTTTCTTTTTATCTATTTAACATTGAGATCACTATTTCCTTCTTACTCTCTCTCCTTCCCTTTCTTTAGAAATATTGGTGACCTGATCAATCATCAATGTTTTTATTTTCTTATTTCCTGCTACCTTTCCCTTCATCTTACCATCTTCTTTTCTTCTTTCCTTCTGAGTATTTTGGATACGCGGCCTGATACTTCTCTTTCCTTTTACCCTTTAATCTCATTTTTTTTTTAAAAATCATTTAGTTCAAATTTTGGTACCTTTTCCTAAACTAAAACCCAGTGGAGGAGGTTTGTACCAAAATTAATTTAATATTTTATTTTTTAATCCTCATCCAGTAATTCAACAGTTAATTTAACTTAATTAACTTAATTCAGTTTGAATATCTAAGTATTAGTGTACTCTACTGTACTTTATTTTATGTAAGGTTGGCTACTCTGTCGGTAATGATCAGTGAAACAGCCGGGCAGAGAGTCCTTTTTTCTTTTTTCTAATCAAGCTACAATGGCGAAAGCATACTTAAAGAAAACTTGAAGAAATTTAAATCATAATGATTTAAATTATTATTTATCTATTTTCATAATGACTGAGATAACGTAAAACCCAGTTTAGGGTTTTTGTTCCTGATTTATTTTATATTTTAAAAATGTAAGGATACATTCATGGATCATTAAAAGGATACATTCAAGGATACACTAAAAGGATTATGTGATTATAATTTTACGGAATAATCTACATACAGTACTGGTATGTGATAAACTATTATCAACACTTCGGTAAGCTGAACATTTTTTATATCTTCTGATCGATCTGCGAAAGGGTACCCTTTATTGAACTTTTTCTTAACAACGAACTTAACAAAAATTAAACAGCGAATCATGATACAACGTAAATCAACAAAAATCAACGTAAATCAACTTTAATAATTTTTCCACGTAATTTAAAACAACGAATATTCAATCAATTTATATTCTAAAATGTAACCTTTTAGCCTTTATTTTATTTTATTATAATTGCTTCTCAGTCACTAGATTTGTTTTTCTTTATTGATTCTCCAGTCTCTTATAACTGTTGCATGATATCTTTAGTATTTGCTCTTTTATGATCACTGGCCCTCTGGCCCAGTCATTCTTCAAATTTTACGTGGGAAGCCCTGAACCGACTTTAAGTCAGTTCAGAGCTTCGTCACAATATTGTTGATCTGACTTGTCTTATACTCCTTAACTGGAGTCTCCAAGACGTAATCTACAAAAAAAAAAAAAAATAGAAAGAGTAAATAGATTAGATTCATGTAGGCCGTTGTTCAAGAGACTTGGTCTCCTAACTGTACCCTGCTTATAAAATGTGTATGAAGCTACTTTATATGTAAAAACGAATGATATTAACCAAAATCTTGATGTACACGATTATAATACAAGAAGCCGAGGAGATTATCACTTGGTGAGTCACAATAGTAGCTTATTCAAACAAAAACCTAGTTATATTGGTAGGAAACTCTACAACAAGCTACCGCAGTTTTTAAAGTCTTGAAAATATAGAAATATTTAAAAAACAATTGAAAAAATATTCAGTTGATAAAGCTTTTTATAGTGTACAAGAGTTCCTTTCACATCAAAATTAAGCCTCACCTCAACTAATTGATATAGTAATTATGGTATCTAGTGTATAATATTGTTGATCTGACTTGTCTTATACTCTTTAACTGGAGTCTCCAAGACGTAATCTACAAAAATATTATAAATTATTAAATATATCTATGTAATGCAAATATATTTTCTAGATCCAGTAAGTGTACATCCAACATGACAAAACATCCCAGCACATGCTAAGTACAAATCCAATTTGCTGAAGATGTTCAACTGATATAAACTTAGTTTGATCTAAGTTAAACTTCAGTGAGTACACGTAGGCATCAAAACTTTGCGAATAAGTCATCACTGCGAACTTTGCTAAACCAATTTCGAACGTGTTTCAGTAAATACATGAGGAATATGTCAGTTTATACCCCTTGGCAACTTGAATTATGTCAAGATAGAATGTTACAGGAGTTTAAGGTAATTCTGCGTGATAAGAGAAGGTAAAAAAAATTAGAAGAAATGTAGAAATTAATGAGGAAGTTAACTTTTTATGATAAATTCAACGACTTGCAGTCAATTTTAATAAAAAATAAATATTAAATTTATCATAAAAATTTAATATTAACAACGCAGATCAATATGAATCAAGAAATTCAAGAATTTAATGAGAAATTCTATAGTTTGTAAACAAGGTGAATCATTTCATTCAAAACTAATATCAAAACTAAAACTGTATTTCTATTAAAATATTATTCTCCACTCACTTATACTGGAGATACTGGAGGAATGCATTTCACTTCTAAAGAGAAGCGTCGTCAGCCTTTTTTGAAATTCATTAGCCTAATCCAAGAACTATACCTAATGAAAATCAACTAAGAAGCAAATGCGTGAATTAATTATTGATTATTCCAATAAAAATATGAAGTTTTTTTTTGAGGATGAAGCCCACATAGGTCTGAGACCTGTGCGTGGGTAATGAGTTGAATGATGGTGATTGATGAGTTGGACCTACAGTTTTAGGTGGGTTCCGAACCACCGGGAAGTGATTTTACAGCAGAGAACAGTGTCTTTTTTGCTGGCCAATCTACTCGGTCACCGTTACAAACAGGACCTACGAGAACGTAGCTTATCTCTCTGATTGAACAGATACCTGCTACGGCTCGCGGCTATCACTTCCCTAGACACACTCATTGATTTAATTTTATGGACACCTATTAACTTGGGTTGAATAATCTGTAAATATTACTCCAACAAAATCTGTTGCACTTCCATACATTTTCAACTAGATTATTATTACTTTTTTGTCGATTACGTCTTCCAGACTCCAGTTAAGGAGTAGCCTATAAGACAAGTCAGATTAACAATATTATACAATTTATTAATTTCGAATTCCTTTAATTGCTATTAGTTTATACTGAAGACTTCCGCAATGACAGATATTGACAGCAGTGTATATTCCATTGCGGAAGTCTTCAGTATAAACTAATAGCACTTAAAGGAATTCGAAATTAATAAATTCTAACTTTTCATGTGAAATTTAACGACTTGCAGTCAAATATTTGTTAAGAATAAGTATAACTCACTTAATCTGTAATCCGCGGCCTACAGATTAAGTGAGTTATACTTATTCTTAACAAATATTTGACTGCAAGTCGTTAAATTTCACATGAAAAGTTAATATTAACAACGCAGTTCGTCATGGAACAAGAAATCCAGGAATTTAATAAATTCTGTTTAAGTAAATTTGTCAGTTTGTTCAATTGTCAGTAACTTCGAACTAACTTGTAAATTATACAATCTTATAAACTAGTTACCTTAATTTCTACATCAATTAGTTGAAGTGAGGCTTAATTTTTATGTGGAAAGCGATCTTGTACACTATAAGAAGCTTTAACTACTGAATATTTATCCAATTGGTTTTTTAATATCTCTATATTTTCAAGACTCTTTAAAAACTGCGGCAGCTTGTTGTGGAGTTTTCCACCAATTTAAATAGGGATTTATTCGAATAAGCTACTATTGTGACTCACCAGGAGATAATGCAAGAGAGATGCAAGTACTCATTTTGGGACAGCATAGAGCAGCCACCACAGATATATTGAATCTGCAGACTCTACACGTTTACAGCCTTTTTGCAGAGGCGACATCAGCTGTCCACTGCTTGCCCCAAAACATATCTTCTGTAAGTCCTTGTATTTTATTATCATTATAATATTATTATTATTATTATTTTTATTATTATTATTATCATCATCATCCTCATCATTATTATTATTATTATTTGATATTTTTCGTTGTTAGGTTATTAGCCAGAATTAAAGCACCTTCTTTCATAGATTCTTAGTCTAGAAATTGATTATTTGTACTGCATTATACATGAATATCTGTATAGTTGTACATTTGTACATTTAAAAATCTATGTTTTCAATCATAAGTATCTGCAACTGGAAGAATAAATGGTAATTTACCATTATACAGGTATATTGGTGGGTATATTAGCGGTATTGGCGGGCCGCTTAGCGCAGTTGGTTGGGGCGTCGCAACTTCAGCTTGCTGTCGTTTAAGTGGTCGTGGGTTCGAATCCCGCTCCACCGTCAGGCATTTATGTGTAATCATTCACCTCATTACCCACGCACAAGTCTCGGACTCATGTGGGCATCATCAGCAATAAAAAATAAAATATTTTACCTGTAGATATTTCCGTCGTCTTTTAGCAACATTTCCTTGTACTACATTGCAGTCTCCATGTTTGAACACCACTCTTCGTCTCACCCGTCGTGAACTGAATCTTGTCTGCCGATATCTGTAAAACAAAACGAATGAATAAATTAGTTGTCTAACTAATAAACTAGTAATAAATAGAATGAATGAAATGGAATCAACAGATGGGTCGCTTGGATTAATAATAGCCAGTCATGGAAATAAAACAATCAATAGGTGTATCAATAAATATATTTACAAGTTAGTTTGAAGTGGCTGACAATTGAACAAACTGACAAATATACATAAACAGAATTTATTAATTTCGAATTAATCGTTATTTCGATTCCCGGTGGTGACTGATATTTTTGTACAGTAGCATTCATCGATTTCCATCAGCTATTCAATACTGTTGTCAATATCCGCCATTGCGGAAGTCTTCAGTATAAACTAATAGCACTTAAAGGAATTCGAAATTAATAAATTCTGTTTAAATATATTTAGCAATAAAAAGATGTATCGATAAATAGATGTATCAATAAAATGATGTATCAATGGATAGATGTCATAATTAATAGATTTATCAATAATTTATAATAATTAATAAAATTATAAATAGATGAATCAATAAATAGCTGCGTTAATAAATTCTGGTAGCGCTCCATTGTTGAACAATAATTTGTTGACAATTTTTTACAAAGATGAACACACGTTCCCTGAAATATTATCGAATTACTTTGATTGAACATTGAAAATACATTTCTAAATAAATTATTATATTGTAGACACCAATTCAAGACCAGAATAAGTTTTTAATTCCAAAAAAATCTACAAAACCTGCTTGAAGCCTGAATAGATTGAGTAAATTATGGATGAAATTATTTTTTGTAACATTTTTCTATTAATTTGCTCACGACATAGGTTAAGTCATGCGTAGTTTTTTATAAATAAATTTGAATTTAAAAAAGTAATTGAATTGTGAAAGAGGGATAGATGGTGTTAATTTATATATAATAATAATAAGCGTATGGCTTTTAATGGTGGGGAGACCCTTACGGGTAGTTCCACCTCGCCGTTTGTGCCATGTTACGGGGAACATGGTGGACCTACTATTTTAGGTGGGTTCCGAACCACCGGTTAAGTGATAATAAAGCTTGTAACAGCAATTATATATAAATACTTTAGTATAGTATAAATAATTCAACTTCAATTTCAATATATAGACCTAACCAACATCGAATAATTTTCGAATTACCTGTCAATTAATTTGAGCACATGCTGTCTCCATGAAATATCCATGGAAGGAGAGAGTAAATCATATCCAACTGTACACTTATCATCTCTTTTCCACTTCATCAAAATCACTCGAACTTTTTTCAAAACCGAATTCCCCTGGAACTACTCACTACCGCACTTAAAACCCTTGGGTGAATTCATTTTTCAAATATTTTTTTAAAAGAACTTTGACAAGCTCTTGCGACGGAATTACAGGAAGAACTGGACTACAGAAGTGATTTAGAAGATTTTTTTCAAAATCACAAGTAGAACTAGACTAAAGTAGTGGTAAAGCAGAACGTTTTTTGAAACATCAATCACAATTCGACTAAAAATTTGTGATAATCTTAGAAATAAAATTATTATAAAAAACAAATGCTGAACCAAACAATGAATGTAGTTTACAACACCAATAAAAGAGAAAAAATAGTTTGAAAAAACTTAAAATACTAAAATGCTTAAAATAATAATTATTTTAATTTTGAACAATTATTGTTAAAATTAAACAATACACAAGGAAAGCGAAAAAATAGTTAAAATAATCGCGCAATACTCATTTCTACTTGGAATAATTTCTAAGACAGTTAGTTTTAAGAAAAAAGAATTAATAAACCGTGTGATGTTTTCTATGACGAAATACTTACCGGTAATGAACAATCTAATATTAAAACTGACACTGTATTTCATTTTTCTGACGAAGGCTGACGAAGCTTCTTTTTAGAAGTGAAATGCATCCCTCAAGCATCTCCAATATAGGCCTATGTGAGTAAAACATTAAAAAAAAGTAAAATACAGTGTCAGTTTTAATATTAGATTGTTAATAAACCGTCTTGAATCATATATTATTTCGCGATATATTATTCTTGAATTGTCCAGTGGTAGTTGAAATATATAATAATATTCGAAAAGAGAAGTTGTAGCCGTGAGTCGTAACAGGGTTATGTTCAGTCAGATAAAGATACTTCTTTGTATCTTTGTACTTCTTTGGGTGACTGATTAGATTGGACAGAAAAAACTCTGTTCTCTGCTGTAGAATCACTATCAGGTGGTTAGGAACCCACCTAAAACTGTAGGTCTAACTCATCAATCATCATCATCATCATCCAATTTATTACCCACGCACACGTCTCAGAGCTATCTGGGCTTCATCTTTACAAAAAAGTTAAATATTGCAAGACCAAAAGTCAGTCTAGTTATTTTCAGTTTGGTTACTTGGTAAGTTCTTTAAGAAATATTATTTATTCAAGACTGGACTAGAGAAGTGATAAAGTAGAATTTTTATAGAGTTTACTTGGTAAGTTAATCAACATCTATGAATTATGAAAAGAAATAAAAGTAAATATATTTCTAGAGTTTATTAATTTATTAGTAAATTTCTATCTAAGCATTTCTGAATTCTGATTGGGATGTACCAGTTCAATTTGTTTAGTAGTATCACTAGCAAATGTGACTAGCAACTAGTAACTAGTGACTAGTAAATAGTAACCAGCAACTAGTACTAGCAACTAGTAGCTAGTAACCAGCAACTAGCAAAGATCAAATATAATGGTAGGCTGAGTAAAGTTCTTTTAGCATTTGCAATGATGAGCGTGAGACAGCTGAACGTTTTGGATCAAATTCAAAGATCAAAAGCAGCAAACAAGCAAAGAAAAGAATTTAAAAAGAAGGAGAAGAAAGAGAAGAAAGAGAAGATGATGAAGAAAATGAAGACTGGGAGGAGGACAGAAAAAAAGGAAAAATGATTAAAGGAATAGGAAGACAAAGAGGAGGACTAAGAGGAGGAGGAGGAGGAGGAGGAGGAGGAGGAGGAGGAGGAGGAGGAGGAGGAGGAGGAGGAGGAGGATGAGGAGGAGGAGGAGGAGAAGGAGGAGGAGGAAGAGGAGGAGACAGAGGAGGAGGACGAGGAAGGAGAAAAGAAAAACAGGGAAAAGAAGGAGAAGAGAATTAGGATTTGGAAAAAAGGAAATAGAGGAGTGAAGAAGAAAAGAAGAAGGTGAATGAGGAAGAGGAGAAGGAGAAGAAGAAAAAGAGAGAAGAATAGGAGGCAGAGGAATAGGAGGTGAAAGGAGGGAAAGAAGAAGGCGAAGAAGAAGTAGAAGAAGCAGAAAAGAGAAAAGAAGGAGGAGAAGAGTATAAGAAGAAGAAAAAGAAATAAATAGTGAGTAACAAAGCAACAGCCCCGTCAACCTCAATTTACCGACAACAACTAAGAATAAATTTAATGAGAGTGCTAAACAAAGACAGGCAATGAAAGACAAGATGAAGTGAGATAGAAGATAAGAGCAGAGAATGTTTTAAAGGAATAGGTGGCACCTTGGAAGGTATTTTAGCAATGTTTATCGAATCTTGATGACTGATGAGCCAGAAGATGTTTGGGGGAATGATGGAAACCCAAAGTAATGAATTGAGCTCTAACATATTCCATCAGATGAACTTTGACCTTACAAAATGGCATTTAAAAGTAGAATAGAACAGTTCTGTAAGTAGGTTAATCAAGGAAATCCGTTTTGGGATAAAAGCCTGTTATTTCTTTACAATAAGTTGCATTTTGACTGTATCAATAAATAAATATTGGGCTAAATAAAAAAGATATTGCTTGTACATAATCACCGAAAATCACAGAATCAAAAACTTTGGACTCGGATAAGTATGAGTCTGAGGTACAAAAATATTGATTGAAAATACTGACTATAGAATAAATGTTTTTAAATCAACAAGGAATAGTTTAAAATTCATCATAATGCACATGCTCGGCCATTAGAAGGGTGAAAAATGATACATTATGGCAGGAAATTTATGAGTTATTAAAATTTTATTTGTTTCAATTGTAATAGGAACTAAGAAAACTGATCCAAGACATTTTATTTTATTATATTTTTTTTTTAATTTTTATATTTTTTTTTATTTTTTTTATTTATTATTTATTTACTCAAAATTTAATTTTTCTTGAAGCTCATTATGATGGAATAATTCCAAGCTAAAATGTAGTAAAAGTATAAATTTTTATGCTATTCCTATAATTATATGTATTCGCTTCCTGGTCTTGTGAACTCATAAATAATTATAAGACTTGGAGTTGTCACAACCACATTTATTGAAACCCGTGAGATACTAGTTACGGTTGTTTCACCATTATCAATCTCAAACAAACTAAAACTAAAGTACAGAGTAGCTTAATAAATACTAAATACTATTGGCTGAGGGAGAAAGTACTTCTGGTAGAAATCATTCCAAGCAAAAATGTAATAAAAATGTGACTTTTTGGTCTTGTGATCTAATTTTCCTGGTAAACCCAAAATATATTTACATCACATCAGAAAGGTAAAAGATGAAACCTACTAACACAAACCTACATTTATTTATTCGTCTATTTAATTATCCATTCTCTTATTATTTTTTCTTGAAGCTAATAATTGTGATGGAAATTTTGATAAGCATAAAAGGTGTAATACTGTCAATTTTTAGATCATTTCAATAATATATATATATTTTTGTTTTGTTTTGTGAACTTCTTCAACTTATAAACCAAAACTTTTTGGAGCTCCTACATTCCATTACATTGAACTCTGAGCTTGATTGTATTTGAAGTTAGAGAACAAAAGTTTCTAGACTTTCAAAATTTTCTAGACAACTTCAAGTCTCATTATTTATTCGATCTAAACTTTATTATATTAAACTTTGTCACAATAAATAAACAAATATTCCAAATGATCAGCCATTGGAGGGGTGGAAATGAGACCTCATTCAAGACAGACCTCCATGGTTTATTTATTATTATTATTTTAGAACTCTTTTCTTTTTTTAAGCTAATTTTTTTTTTTTTTTTTATTGCTGATGATGCCCACATGAGTCCGAGACTTGTGCGTGGGTAATGAGGTGAATGATTACACATAAATGCCTGACGGTGGAGCGGGATTCGAACCCACGACCACTTAAACGACAGCAAGTTGAAGTTGCGACGTCCCAACCAACTGCGCCAAGCAAATTAACAATTACTATTCCAAGCAAAGATGCACTAATAATAACATTATTATCTCTTCTATCTCTTTTTGAGTTCTTACAGTTCTATCTCTTCTTGTAAAGAACTTCTATTGTGTTTTTTTTTATATAGAGATTCGATTTTTCATTATTTGATCTTTTCTTAGAACAAAATTATCGTAATAGGAATTAGGCTATTATTCTAGGCGGAAATGAACTGATAAGTGTAATTTTTATCTCTTTTTTCTCTATTTTCCATTTTTGGTCTTGTAAACTACTTTTATTATTCTCATACCTCAACGGGTCTTATCAGAAACAGTAGAAATTGTGAAATTGTAATAGAATTTTTGTCAAATTCAAACATTTCAGACACAGGAGAAATTTTAATAAAATGTAATAATAGAGTAATTTTACGAACATTTTTCTGTTCATTGCCTTATAAACTCATTTTTTGTTTTTGTTTCACTAAGGGTATTGTCAGGCCCGGTGAAAAATTATTGATTGTTATAAATAAATAAAGTTGTAATACAGTAAAACCTGTCTAAGACAGACCCCTTGTAAGACGGAAACCTGCTGAAACGGAATGTTTCATCCGGTCCCTAGGAATTTTGTACAGTATGATCACCCTGTCTAACCCGGAAACCTGCCAAAACGGACATTTTTTCAGTCCGGTGGAGTTCCGCCTTACACAGGTTTTACTGTATTAAATAATGTTTTACCCACATATATTGGAGATGCTTGAGGAATGCATTTCACTTCTGAAAAGAAGCTTCGTCAGCCTCACGACTAGTAAATCCCAGCTATACTCAATTTAGAATTATTATTCGGTTCTACTTACTTTAAGGGTAATAATATATCAGAGATATATATTAGTAGCAATCAGAGATCAGCTACGAATCTCCTGGGCGCTCTTTGTAAGGGTGACCGATTGGATTGTCCAGCAAAGAAGACTCTGTTCTTTGCTGTAAAATCACTTCCCGGTGGTTCGGATCCAACCTAAAACTGTAGGCCCAACTCATAAATTATCATCATTCAACTCATCACCCACGCACAGGTCTCAGACCTATGTGGGCTTCATCCTCCGAAAAAAATATGTCAAGTGGCAAAAAGCTATGGCTTCTTGCCATAAACATCACAGATAAAAATTAATATTCCGAATTTTTCTAGCTTTCAGATTATTTTATTGAATTTAAAGTCAAAATAGATTTATAAATCACATTGGTCTAAATAGAACGGAGCTGAAATTTTTTAGAGTCGGGTGCACAAAGATTGCATGAAAATAATTTATAATAGTGGTAATCATCATCATCATCGTCATCAGCATAAATTCCCCGAAAATCGTGAAATCTTTTTTTTTGGAGGATGAAGCCCACATAGGTCTGAGACCTGTGCGTGGGTAATGAATTGGATGATGGAGATTGATGAGTTGGACATACAGATTAAAGTGGGTTCCGAACCACCGGGAAGTGATTTTACAGCAGAGAAAGCAGTCTTTTTGTTGGCCAATCTAATCGGACACCATTACAAAGATGGCCCAAGAGTTTCGTAGCTCATCTCTGAACAGATACCTGCTACGGCACTCGGCTATCACTTCCTCTATAAGCTACTCAGCGTTTAAACCAAAATACCAAAAACTAAATATATAAGGGAAATTTGAGATATCAACCCATGAGTCTTAAATGTGAGGAAAAGGCTGTTGGTATTAAATAAAAAAGAAAAAGGTAGTAACTTTTTCAGAAAGCTTAAACAAAGTTTTCCTAAATTTCAATTCCAACTAGAGAAATTAGAATTTGATACCACTACAAAAAAAGTATCCAAAATGAACTTTCTCTCTCGATGCCCAACTATTCACTTGACCACTCAAATCCGCACTGACCGAATTCTTCAACAAAGCATCGGCAAACAAAATTAAAACAAATCCCGATAAAACCTTATTTACATTACGGTCCGGCTAAAAACTAACCTAGACACAGACTAGCTAGAATAAACTACTGTAAAACGCTTTCAGGTCCCTGGGATCACTGACAATCACAGCTACATAGCTATCACCAAACCCCTGCCAAACTCATCTACACATCTACACACTCACACAAGCACACAAATGCTCATCTACACACACAAGCACAAAAACATCCACACTACTATAAAACACACACATATTCATCTATTCACTCACATTGCCACAAAAACACTCAGAATCTACACACACAATCTCAAGACACATACTCATCTACACACTCACACAATCACAAAAACACACACACAGCCTACATTAAAATACTATCCCTCACACTAATACGAGTATCAAAGCTACACACACACATACACACACAAAACACACACAAAGACGTGCATCAAAGCTACAAGGACTGTGCTACTATCATCTTGTAGTGATAGTGTTGACGCCTACCCTATAGATATACTAGTAATACTTTTTGACTATATTTACTGGAATATAGATCAATTTCGCTGTATAGATATACAACCAATACTACTTGTATTACTATATTCACTGAAATAGTAGAAGTAGGCTAATAAAATAAGGAAAACAACAATATAGTGATAAAACAAACAACTATAAGCAACACTGATTGTTTTGTTCCTTGTTTTATTCACTTTTTTTGTTGTCCTAAGTTTATCATTACGGTACTTGTTTTATTTGATGTTTTTGGTGCTCTAGATCTTGTTTCAATTGTTGGGTATGGTGTTATCTTTCTTCTACTTCTCCTTCTCCTCCACCTTCTCCTTCTCCTTCTACTCCTTCTACTCCTTCTCCTCCTCCTTCTCCTCCTCCTCCTCCTCCTCCTCCTTCTCCTCCTCCTCCTCCTTCTCCTCCTCCTCCTCATCCTCCTTATCCTCATCCTCCTCCTCCTCATTCTCCTTTTTTCTCTCCCTTTCTCCGCTCATTTCTCCTTTTCTTTCTCTTTCTTCGTTCAATTCTCCCTCTCACAAATTCCCCTTCTTCTATACTATATGTCTTCTTTTTTTTCTCCTTTCATCTTTTCCTCATCCTCCTCTTCCCCCCTCCTCCTACTTCTCCTACTCCTACTTCTTCTACTCCTCCTCCTCCTCCCCTCCTCCTCCCCCCCTCCTTCTACTTCTACTACTACTTCTTCTACTCCTCCTCCTCATCCTACTCCTCCTCCTCATCCTCCTTCTCCTCCTACTTCTACTTCTTCTACTCCTCCTCACCCTCCTGCTGCTTTCTGTTCAATTTCTTGTTCTCTTTCTGTTCAAATTGTTATTTTTGTAATTTCCTGTCTTCTTTTCCTCGCTCAATTTGTTGCTTTTGTTGTTCTCTTGTTATTAGGAATTTGGAAATGTGGCCAACAAACACATCAAAAGTGCGCAACAGTTCCTTTGTCTGCTTTTGTTTAGAAGAGTGATTGAAATAATACCGTAATTAATTTAGGAAAGGAAGAATTAAGAGAAAAAAGAGTGAGATGAAATAAGGAGAAACGAGCCTAGAAAAGGATATAAAAGGAAAATTTAAAAGGAGAGAAAAAAGAAGACATATAGTATAGAAGAAGGGGAATTTGTGAGAGGGAGAATTGAACGAAGAAAGAGAAAGAAAAGGAGAAATGAGCGGAGAAAGGGAGAGAAAATAAGGAGAAAATAGCCTAGAAAAGGACAGAAAATGAAAAGATGAAAGAAGAAAAACGAAATGATCTGGATCAAAAGAGAAATGAACAATAATAAAACGTCAGAGGCAGAATTTGTTTGAAATGTGACTTGCAATTAATTTTCCCGGCAAGATTTTGAAATTTATTGGTCGTTAAGATTAAAAATATACTTTAGTTGCTGATGCTGTCTACAACTAGCTTTGTCATCTAAAAGTAATTTCTTTTTCATCTAAAAGTAAAATCTTTTAGTCAGATTTTAAAGTAGAACACTTCACTAAAAAAAAGTTAAGTTAACTTTTTTTTAAGTTAAGTTAATATTATTATTACTGTTTTATTATTATTATCTTATTTGAAAATGAATAATGATAAATACAAATGTGGTACATTATAGAAAGAGAAGACTAAATTTTATGGCGACTAATATTTATGTTGTAGTGGAAAGCGATAAGATTGAAACTATTTCTTTTTGATTTAAAAATGATGATTTTATCATGATATGAATTTAAAAGTTCTAAAATTTAATTTGCTGTAGGCTACTATTTATGTTAAAATTATATTTTGATAATATATTTCATAAACATATATATTTTATAAACAAATATATATTTTATAAACATATACAGGGTGTCTCTGAACTCTCTACCGACCTTTTCAGGTATTATTCCTGGACCATAGGCAAGCCAAAATATCATATTCATAATTTCGAAAACTCAAAAGCTATTTGTATAGCTGCCATTTTGTTTTTTTCACATAGGAAATTTTAACTCGAGAACAGCTAGCTATAATTAAATGAAATTTGGTATTTAGCTTTATTACCTAAAGATCTAATTACAGGAAAAAAATTAATTTTTTACAATCATTATTTTCAAAATGGCGGCTGCCTAAAAATTTTAAACGTAAATATCTTAAAAACCACTCATAATAAAAAATTACATTTATTACATTTTATTTAGAGAATCTAATTGCAAATCTAATGACACCAAAATTACGGAAATCGGTTCATAAATAACGGAGAAAATCTATTTTTAAGATATTGCATTCTTATAAATATCAACTGTTATCATGTGACATCGCTGCTAGTGAGCCACGTCTGGTTGAAAAAATAGATTTTCTCCGTTGTTTATGAACCGATTTCCGTAATTTTGGTGTCATTAGATTTGCAATTAAATTCTCTAAATAAAACGTAATAACTGTAATTTTTTTATTATGAGCGGTTTTCAAGAATTTGAAATTTTTAGGCAGCCGCCATTTTGAAAATAATGATTGTAAAAAATTAATTTTTTTCCTGTAATTAGATCTTTAGGTAATAAAGCTAAATACCAAATTTCATTTAATTATAGCTAGCTGTTCTCGAGTTAAAATTTCCTATGTGAAAAAAACAAAATGGCAGCTATACAAGTAACTTTTGAGTTTTCGAAATTATGAATATGATATTTTGGCTTGTCTATGGTCCAGGAATAATACCTGAAAAGGTCGGTAGAGAGTTCAGAGACACCCTGTATATTTTATAAACTTGTTTATTTTATAAACTTATATATTTTATAAACAAATATATTTTATAAGCATATATATTTTATAAACTTATAACTTGATAAACAGTACTTCAGTAAGAAGTTGTACTTTTTTAAACAATATATTCTAGATAACAAATATATTTTATAAACTTATAATTTAATAAACAGTACTTCAGTAAGAAGTTGTACTTTTTTAAACAATATATTCTAGATAACAGATATATTTTATAAACTTATAATTTAATAAACAGTACTTCAGTAAGAAGTTGTACTTTTTTAAACAATATATTCTAGATAACAGTAGACATTGGAGAAAAATTTGTAATAATAATAATAATAATAATAATAATAATATCCTTTATCAATAGTAATATTCTCAATTTAATATTAATCAATAATAATATTAATATCATGTAGTGATCGGTAAAAATAAAAAAAAAAATGTGATGTCCAAATTAGTATTTGATTTTACAAATGAATTCTATAACCCAGTACAGTACTCAAGTAACTTACTTATTACTTGGGAAAGTGATAGCCGTGAGCCGTTGCACGTATCTGTTCAAATAGATTAGATAAGTAACGCTCTCCTGGGACCTCTCTGTAAGGGTGACCGATTGGATTGATTAGCAAAAAGACTATGTTCTCTGCTGTGAAATCACTTTCCGGTGGTTCGGTACCCACCTAAAATTGTAAGTCCACCATGTTTCCAATAACTTGGCTCAAGCGGTGAGGTGGAACTATTCGTGTCTCATCACCAATAAAAGCCTTTACTTTACTACTTTCAGTACTTAAAGTACTAGAAATAGTTCTTTCCAGTCAATTTCAGTAAACAGTAAACATTTAAGAGAATATTATAAAGTTGCTTGATTTTTAACACCGTAGCACACTATATTGTAGAACAGTGTACAATTTTTCAAAATTTAGTCTCAAAACTCAACATTGAATTGTTAAAGAAGTTGAAAAAGTAAGAAAGAGCGCAATTTGCAAGATGCCATAAAAGTGATAATCCAAGATCGGCTAATTGACTATAACTAGTCTAATCAAGTTTATCAGTGGCCTAATAGCAATGAAAGATGAATCAATCCATTTTATGCAGTCTACATCATCGTTACAAAAATAAAGAATTTTTTCAAACACTAACTTAAAAGAGCAATAATTGTAGAAACTACCAACATTAAAGCTCAGACTCTTCTAAGAGAGTTCTATGTTCTATGATTCCGTTTTTTCTTTTGTAGATTACGTCTTAGACTCCAGTTAAGGAGAATAAGACAAGTCAAATCAACAAATTATGCTTAATACAATCTTATACACTAGTTACCATTATTGCTTTTTCTATTAATTGAGGTGAGGCTTAATTTTGGTGTGAAAATAAGTCTTGTACTCTATAAAGAGCTTTATAAACTAAATATTTTTTCAATTGTTTTTTTTTAAATATTCCTATATTTTGAAGACTTTAAAAACTGCGGTAGCTTGTTGTATAGTTTCCTACCTTTTTGACTAGGTTTTGTCACCTCCTGTTTAAAATAATTTTATTCTCTTATGGCTCTGGCTTCACAATATATATTATAGGGCACAAAAACTTTGAAAAAATATTTAGTTGATAAAACTTTTTATAGTGTGCAAGAGTTCCTTTCACATCAAAATTAAGCCTCACCTCAACTAATTAATATAGTAATTTTATGATGTTGTAGATCCATCTTGTTTCCACTAATATGTAATATAAACTTAAAAAAACACTTTTAAATGGAAATTAACTCACGTTATGGCGTGACGGCCGTTTCGCTCTGTTGTCTAGAGCATCGTCAGACGACCCACAGTACACTGACGATGCTCTAGACAACAGAGCGAAACGGCCGTCACGCCATAACGTGAGTTAATTTCCATTTAAAAGTGTTTTTTTAAGTTTATAGTAATTTTATGGTAACTAGTGTATAAGATAGTACAATATTAATATTATAAATAGTATATTGTTAATATGACTTGTCTTTTACTCCTTAACTGGAGTCTCCAAGACGTTATCTACAAAAAAAAAACTCAAGTATATATTAGTACTATTAGGTGTTCATTGTATGCTTCCATGTATGTGTATGCATTGTATGTGTCCATTGCTGTTTTTCGAGAAAATTGTAATATACCATTCCTTCAATACCTCATAATGTCTTTATCTGTTAATGCTTAAGTTTTGAATTTTTTCTGACAGATGAGTTCATCAGTTTTTTTAAGTTTTTTTAAATTTTTTTAAATTATTTTTATCAATAATTATTCAATTTCATTGCCGTATGTGTCTTTGTACTATTGTGAATAATCACTTCCATTCAACAAGTTCACTCTGATTAATTTTTATCTATTAAAATTTAAACCCATATTTTTCTCTCATTTCAATAATAGCTGTTAAAACTCTTGTGACTGACTGTTTTCAATTTTGTAATGTACCAACAAGTTTTGTCTTCAATATGATCTTACATTGTAGTTCAATTGTTTTTGTTCTATCTTTCTTATTGCATTAGACCTATTCTATCTTTAATACTTCAGTATTTCTTTTTTGCGGATGATGCCCACATGAGTCTGAAGACTTGTGCGTGGGTAATGAGGTGAGTAGGTGAATGATAAGAAACATCCATTGCTGAATGAGATTCGATCCGAAGGCTGCAGGAAACAATGCCATCCATACTTTTAAACTCTTTCATATTTTTTGTTATTTCAATATTGTATCTAAACTGCTTTTTTCAAGCTACGGTATCTAAATTTCATCAGGGTTTATCCCGGTGTTTTCATATATTGTAATTTCAATAATAAATGAATGAAATAGATGAATGATTCTCCACAACTTTGAACTGTTTATCCACTTGTAAACATTTTCATAGATCACTCAACTTTCATTATATTGAGTATTTGATGCCTCACTGTGCAAGCACTCTTCTCAGGCCGTATCACTTGTACAAGTGTAGAAAATATATTCAGATTCTAGAGATTCTTTTAATAGAGCCACAGTAGAACGAGATACTCGTTGCGACATCTATCAAACAACTCAAGAACTATTCAACAGATTGCGGTCTAGCTTTTCTAAAGCCTCGATTACACTGAGCTGGTTCACTCGCTCATACCTGTCCACTTTACTATCTGATTGTAAACTCGCCCAGTGTAATCGTGTCTACTGCATGAATGGGCGAGTTTACAATCAGATAGTAAATGCGGTTAGAGGCTAGTAAACTCTGATGAATATCTGTAGAGACTGTCAGCTTATAAAAGCATTACAAAAGCAACCTTTGCTACCGCAAAGAGTCTTTAAAATATAGAAATATTTAAAAAACAATTGAAAAAATATTTAGTTGACAAAGCTTATTATAGTGTACAAGAGTTCCTTTCACACCAAATGTATGTATGTATATTACCATAGCCGATTCGACTGTAGGTGACTCTTCAGACCTCAACGCCAAACTAGTGTATAAGATTGTATAATTAAACAGAATTATTAATTTCGAATTCCTTTAATTGCTATTACTTTATACTGAAGACTTCCGCAATGGCGGATATTGACAACAGCATTGAACAGCTGATGGGAATCGATGAATGCTACTGTACAAAAATATCAGTCACCACCGGGAATCGAACCACGGACCTCTAATTGTAAAATTGTTGATCTAACTTGTCTTACTCCTTAATACTGGAGTCTCCAAGACGTAATCTATAAAAAAATATTTACTTTGTTTTTATTTGATTTTACACTAAACTTGTTAAAAAATCATGCAGGATTATTTCTTATCACCAGACTAGGCTACTTGGCTAATTTTTATTCTCTTAAATATAGATCTTTTTGTGATGTTTTCCATGACGAAATCAGTTACTTGATGAACAATCAAATATCAAAACTGACACTGTATTTCTATTTAAATTATGATTTGTAAGTGATTAAAAATCATAATTTGAATAAAAATACAGTGCCAGTTT
Organism: Conomelus anceps; assembly: GCA_948455865.1. Taxonomy (NCBI): domain Eukaryota; kingdom Metazoa; phylum Arthropoda; class Insecta; order Hemiptera; family Delphacidae; genus Conomelus; species Conomelus anceps. Next base: position 1,874,252 of record OX418225.1, read on the forward strand.
TGATATTAGATCTTTTTGTGTATTTTCTAGTATCGTCTCTTTTACAATAATTGTTTAAATAGTACCATAGCCGATTTCAACTGTAGATGACTCTTCAGACCTCTAAATGATGTTATGTTTCAAAGAGCGTACTACGCAAACGAGGAGTGAGGTAGTTTGTGATTACTTTCCTCACTTAGCTAACAGAGTTGTATTTATGCCAAGACCACCGAAACAAATTCTGAAGTTCTGTGCTTTTAACAGTCCATTCTCATTTTCACTCTGGGTCTGACTGCACAAGTGAGCGTATATACTATCCAGCTCATCTCTGACCTACTTCCTGCGTCCAAGCTAACATTGGATTAGATTAGATTAGAACACTTTATTTATGGCAATTTACAAATTTGCTTAAATGAGTTTAAAAAAAGCTTTATTACCGTCGCATTGGATAGAGACGTTTGGAAAGCAGCACAATTGATTAGCCTTTTTTTGTTGTGGTTATCCATTTTTCGTGAACTGCAGTAGAACTATTCATATGTATTATCTTGCTGTGCAGAACTGACCTTTTTTGAGTCGCGGCGGACGCGTTTCGAACTATGTTGTTCTTCTTCAAAAAGTCTGCAACCAAGCGCCGAACAAGAGCAACATAGTTTGAAACGCGTCCGTCGCGACTCAAAAAAGGTCAGTTCTACACAGCAAGATAATACATATGAATATGAATACTTTTTTGTGTTTGAGAAGAACATAACATAATTAATTGACTGTAAGGTACTACAATGTACATAAGATCTGTGTATATTATCAAAATAATAATGTTTAACTTGATGTTGGATAGAAACTTGAAAGACACGTAGAAGATTAAAAAGAGAATTTGACCTGCATCTAAACAAAATGGAGTTAGAAATGAAGGAACTGTCATTCTCGACAATGAAGAGTGCCCTAAAGAGTCAACTAAAAACATGCTGAAAGTTGTAATTAATAATAATTATTATTAACTATTCCAAAAAAGGTGATCTTTTGAAGTTCATTCAATATCCTCAGATCTTAGTACTACTTTATTAAATTACTCTACCTTAATCTACTTTTCTCCGTTCAATTTAGGAGAAAGCCAACAATTCTTGACAGAGTTGAGTGTTTAGAAATAGCTTTTTTGAATCATTGAAGGATAAAAAATTTGACCTGCATGTAAAGAAAATGGATTTAAGAAATGAAGGAACAACTGACAGTCTTGACAATAAACAGTTCCTACAAACATGCTGAAAGTAGTAATTAACTATTTCAAAAAGGTTATCTTATGAAGTTAATTCAATATCATCAGATCTTAGTGCTACTTTATTAAATAACTTTAATTTTATCTATTTTTCTACATCCAATTTGGAAGAAAGCAAACAATTCTTGATAGAGTTGTGTTTAGAAAATGTTTTGTTGAATCATTGAAAAATAACCCAAGAAAATAAGGAGTAGTTGATAGGAAGTTCAGAAGTTTTTTTGGGAGGATGAAGCCCACATAGGTCTGAGAACTGTGTGTGGGTGATGTATCCGATGATGGTGATTGATGAGTTGGACCTACAGTTTTAGGTGGGTTCCGAACCAGCGGGAAGTGATTTTACAGCAGATAACAGTCTTTTTTGCTGGCCAATCCAATCGATCACCCTTACAAAGAGCGCCCAGGAGTTTCGTAGCTTATCTGTGATTGAACAGATACATGCTACGGCACTCGGCTATCACTTCCCATTGAGAGATCGACAACTCTGCTAAAATTGAGTCAGGTTAGGGATTCAATGGAAATTGAGTATAAAATGAGTGAATCTATAAAATGAAGATTACATCTTTACATTGATTGTATTTTTGTCTCAATAAATAAATACATAAATAATAAAAACATTGCATAATCTTTTCTAAGCAAGCTAATATTCAATGGTAATAGAGAAGTTCTCAATGAAATAATAATCCTATGACAATAAACATTGTTTGGCCAGCAAAAAAGACACTGTTCTCTAATGTAAAATCACTTCCCGGTGGTTCGGAACCCACCTAAAAACTGTAGGTCCAACTCATCAATCAACATCATCCAACTCATAACCCACGCACAGGTCTCAGACCTATGTGGGCTTCATCCTCAAAAAAAAAAATGTAATAAACTTGAATATGTAATAAGCTGATGGTCGCTATACCCAGTTGGACGTAATAACCGATATCGTAGAATGCTTTTTGAAAGCCAGTAAAGTTTTTCGCTTTGAAATTGCACAAGAAAATGTCAAACACTTCAACAGAAGCAATTGCGTTCAGAATTTATGGAGAAAACCAATTTTAAAGTGGCGATGGTTGTCAACGTTTTCACTCTAATTCCGTTAGGACAGCCAATGCATAAATTACAAGTAACAAAGTTCATGAGAAACTGAGTAGTCTGAAAATTTTCTGTCAAGTCTTCGAGACTTTTTTGGTCTTTCAACTTTGAAAAATTTCAAAAATCACTCTTTGTAATACTGGCTTGTTCATAATTTATTGGAGTCGTCAAACAGGGGTGAGATTGTAATTTGAGTTGAGAATGTAGCATTCTTTTATACTTTGACTGCTTGAAAGAGTTATCTGAAAGAATATTCATGAATAGGCATGATTCATCAGTCAATATGAATCTTATTCTTGGATTTCTTGTTCCATAACGATCTGTGTTGTTAATATTAACTTTTTATTGTAAATTTAACGTTTTGCATCAATTAAATTGCCTGAAATTCGTTAAATTTGCAATAAAAAGTTAATATGAATCTTATTTTCAGCGTTTCAATCTTACATTTAGTATTATCATTTTTTAATTATTTGTGTGTGTGTGTGTGGGTGGGTGTAAAATGACAAGATATTTTTTTTTTAGGTGAAGCCCAAATAGGTCTAAGACCTGTGCGTGAGTAATGAATTAGATAATGGCGATTGATGAGTTGGACCTACAGTTTTAGGTAGCTTCCAAACCACCGGGGAAGTGATTTTACAGCAGAGAATAGAGTATTTTTTGCTGGCCAATCCAATTGCTCACCCTTACAAAGAGGGCCCACGAGTTCGTAGCTTATCTCTATCTGATTGAAAAGATACCTGCTACGGTTCACAACTATCACTTCCCTGATTTCTACATTGATCAGAAATACATTATCATTTAGTGTCTTTAATAACAACATTTTAATATTTTCCATGGTTTTATTAACTAAGTAACCTGAACAAGATATCGCCTTAATGTTGAGCATCAAACACTTCTACTAATACTACAATAGGAGTGATAATACAAAAATAATTACGAATTCCTCAAAAACAGAATTTATTAATTTCAAATTCCTCAGAGCTATTCATTATGCTAATCACTGGACTATACATTCATAAGTGCATATTTGTTTAATTACCAGTTACTCAGTTACTTAAAAAATAACGAAATAATTGATAATAAAAATAATAGTATAATAATAATTATAATAATAATAACAATAATAATGATAATAATAATGATGATAATAATAATAATAATAATAATAATAATAATAATAATAATAATGATGATGATGATAATAATAATAATAATAATTCTTATAATAATTCACAAAGAATGACGATACACGTATTATGATTGATGATATTATATGAACGAATGGTATTTGATTTCAACCCTGTTTATCACTATGAGATTCAAAATCATTAAAATCTCTTATTTATTAAAACCCTTTATTGGGCTTCAGTAGGCTCCAATCCTGTAAAAATTGAATATATTCAATAATTCTCTTTTTTCTTATGAAGTTTATTATAAACGTCTTTCGTTTTGTTATCAATTTATTCATTTCCAAAAAATTCAATCATTTCCAAACAGGATAATTGAACTTATCCAAATGGTAAACTAAACAGTCTTTAATCAATAGAAATATTAAAATATAATTATTGTTAGACGGAAGACCCATCACCCAAAAATTTCAAACATTTCTAAGTTGGTAAATGGGTGGTAAACTAAATACAGTCTCTTCAATTAACCCAATAAAGTCACCAAATTAAATTTAAAAAAATTAATTAAATTCAATAAATTAAGCCACTGTAGCCTTTTATTCATTATTGAAATATTTAAAAAAATTATGTTACTAATTGGGCATGGTAAACTAAACACAGTCTTTTCAATTAACTCAATAAAGTAAACAAGTTAAATTTAAAAAATTAAATTGAGTCCAATAAATTAAACCACTGTATCATTTTATTCATTTCCCCAACATTTCTACGTTATTAATTAATTGGGCATGGTAAACTAAATACAGTCTCTTAATTTAATCCAGTAAAGGCTATAGTTATTAGAATAGGAAAAGAGCCACTATACTGAAAACCACATCTGGACCGATCAATTTTTAATAGCAATCTGAAAATAGAAATGAGTCTGAGATGTAAGAGAGATGAATGGTTGTGAGTGGTGATATGATAGCTAGCTGCTCTAAGTACTCTAATAAAAGCAAGTGAGACAGAAACTGCTTTTTTCTTTGTCTGTCTCTTTCTATTTTTAAACTGCAAAATGCATTGACTTTTCTTCCATCCTTTTCCAAAGAGAAGCATTTTCTTTTATTTTTAAAAAGGAGAATCCAGCGTCAGGCAAAGAGTAAGTATATATAATTCCTATGTACAGGAGTATGTATAATGCTTTTTTGCAATATACAGTGATGGTAGGAAATCAAAAAGTTACTGTTAATCCAGCATCAAAGTAATCAATCAATTAATTAATCAATGAATCAATCCTCTGTTACAGGATATCTATGTATTTAGCGAATTTTCTCCTTTTTGTTAATAGGGTTTGTTAGGCTCGTGGTTTTGGGTTCTGCCTGCAAGCGCCGATCCAGGGGGGTTCATGAGGTGGGTCATGACCCCCTCAAAATTTAAACCCATCAATGCGCTTAAAATATGGTTTTAGAGGGATTATCTTTCAAATATTTTTTTGGGGGAGCACCTCGAACTTTAAAATAAATTAGTTATAGTCCGTATTATTGCCTTCATAATATTGTTCCCTTTACTATCTTAGTGGCTAGATTCTATGTCTACCATCCCTACCTCACTACATCACTGCTGGTCGCCCCACCCCTGAAGATCTAGTTAAGCCACTGGTTAGAATATTTCTCCTGCATACACTATGTCTATGGTCTAAGTCCTCTTGCACAGGACTTATTTAAGGGTTCGGACGCTTGGGTAATTAATTTATTTTTTATCTGGTAATTATTTCGAAATCTTTTCAGTTAGTTCGAAGTTACTGACAATTGAACAAACTGACAAATTTACTTAAACAGAATTTATTAATTTCGAATTCCTTTAAGTGCTATCAGATTATACTGAAGACTTCCGCAATGGCGGATATTGACAACAGTATTTAATAGCTGATGGAAATCTATGAATGCTATTGTACAAAAATATCAGTCACCGAGCCGATATGGCCAAGTTAAAAATGAATGCTACTGTGCAGAAAGCTACTGTCCATGGTCTAGTGGTTAAGGACGCTCAACCGGCAATTGAGAGGTCCGTGGTTCGATTCCCGGTGGTGACTGATATTTTTGTACAATAGCATTCATCGATTTCCATCAGCTATTAAATACTGTTGTCAATATCCGCCATTGCGGAAGTCTTCAGTATAAGCTGATAGCAATTAAAGGAATTCGAAATTAATAAAATCTTTTCAGTGTTATAAATTATACCGTACCTTAACAACTGCATTAAATAGCTAATAGAAATCGGTGAATTACTTTGCTAATGTTTAACAATTTAATAAAAATTGTAACAGTTTCCAATAAACGTTGTTTGAAGACTCAATCGAAAATTACTCAGATACCAGAAACGAGCCACTTTATTATTGTTTCAGTGTGCAGGCTAAAATGGATGTATTTTGTCTTGAATATATTTTAAAATGCGGTTTCAGAGGAGTTATTCCTAAGAAAAAATCCTATGCAGGAACCAGGACTCCCTTTTTTTAAAATGTGTTTTATTCCCTGTAGTATAGACTCCCTATAGAGTTTGTCTATCACGACTAAGCCGGTGCGTATCAACAATAATAATATCAACAATGACTCAAGCACTAGAGCGTCCTGGCCTCTGTGTGTTTGAAGGAATAGATTCAAGTTTTTCTTTCTGGACATGAGTCTAAAATCACTTGACATTACTGTTTTGAATGAAATTTAAAAAGGGTGTCTTTCACTCATTCATTTTTTCCTTTTGCTTGGCCTTGTTTTATTTATTGAACCAGAGTATTTTTAGTTTCTACGCTTATTATATATATTTTTTTCGGAGGATGAAGCCCACATAGGTCTGAGACCTGTGCGTGAGTAATGGTGGATGATGAATGCTGGATGATGGTGATTGATGAGCTGGACCTAGAGTTTTTTAGGTGGGTTCCGAACCACCGGGAAGTTATTTTACAGCAGAGAACAGTGTCTTTTTTGCTGGCCAATCTAATCGGTCACAAAGAGTGCCCACGAGAACGCTGCTTATCTCTATCTGATTGAACAGATACCTGCTACGGCTGACGGCTATCACTTCCCCCATTGATTTGCTGTAATCGGTTTTCTCTCATAGGCCGAATGTAGGGATGATAATAGAAAAAACCTAAAACCTATCTGGGGTGGAGATTGCCATGTTGTTATGTATGGGGTGGGGGGGGGGGGTAGGCTCTAGGTAAAGAATCCTATATATAGGTATAGGTATTTTATTTCCAGTATATAGTACAGAAGAGATGAAGGAGGGGTTCTTTAACAACAATAATTCAAGGCTGTAATGTATAGTTTATTCAAAAGTACGAGGGTGGTCCCCGGGAAATTTTTGAAAAATAATCCTTCTAAAAACAAATTTTAAGCGATTCTAATACTATTTTATCCCACATTGTACGTCAAAGTGATTTCCATCTAATTTTTGCATCTTTGTATACGAGAGATCCGGACTCTCATGCTAAAGATTTATTGTTCAAAGCCAAATTGCAAAATACTATTGTAGGCTACTCAAAACTATTTTCACTCTACTCTGTTTTGATCTCCCAATCCACCTGTTTAGGGTTTCATATAGTTCCGTTCTTGGAAATGTATTTTAAAACGAGAAGAAGGGGTTTTCTAACAGTAATTCAAGACTATATGTATATTTAGCTTTTTAATTCAAAAGTGCGGGTCCGGGGGTTCTATCCCGGAACAAAATAATCTCTCTAAAACCAAGTTTTTAGCGATTCAAGATCGTCTTTGACTCTTTTGTCAAAAATTGTCTCTGGGTTTCTGGAGGGAGATTATCCCCCCAATAGCCCTCATAGTTGAGCCACTGCTAAGACCTGTTCACAGTCATCCCATTTCGTCTCGTAGACGAAAATTAAATACGCCAGGTGCGAGGCAGTCCAATCTTAACTAGGTCATTGGGTGACACTCAAAATTCTCAAGGTCACGCGTATCGGTCGCTTATCATTAATAGAGTGGCGCAAATCACCGAAACTGACCCACTACCCCTCCCCCCCCCCCAAAAAAGGACTAATTTGAACCAAACACGTTTTGTCAATATGTCTGTCTCTTTGCTACTGAGCTTATACAGTCTAAGCTCCGCTGAATAATTCTGAAACAGTTTTGAAATTGAAACACGCATTTTGTTGTCATAGAGCATCAAGAGAAAACAATGACCAGATTTATTGAGAGATCATGTATTGGAATAAAAAGGATTACTTCTATTTGGGTTGTTACATTTTGCAGATACAGGTACAGTAGTAGTTTTTTTTTTTTTTTTTTTGTACGTAGGGTTTTAGTTGCATCAGTTTTTTTATATGAATTGAGTATTTGCGTAATTTGTTCACAGAGCATCAAGAGAAAATAATGGACCAGATTTATTGAGAGATCAGGTACTGGAGTACTGTATTTTGGAATAAAAATAAGGATTACTTTTATTGGGTTTAAATTCATTTCCCAAAAATACGTAGGATTTGAGTTGCATCATCAGTTCTTGGAGATTTAGCAGCTAGGTATTTGAATTTGAGAGCTTTCTGTTTTCAAACAGAATAAAATTTACAGTAATAAGTTAATAATAGCAACGCAGATCGTTATAGAACAAGAAATCCAAGAACAGATATGATGCATTTGTTTGGCTGGATATTTGAATTTTTTGAGCCCGAATCGATTTAGGTATTTGAATTTGACGAGGACTTACCTGTTGCCAAACACAAAAAAGTTGGATTTGAAGGAACCGACAATTTTGCAAACTGCCAAATGTAAAGAACAAAATTTATTAATTTCGAATTAAATTCCTCTAAGTGCTATCACAGAATAAAAGCTGTAGTAACTATGATAGCACAGAATAAAAGTTCATTTATGATGCATTATTGTGGCTAGATATTTGTATTTGATGAGCTTGAATCGAACTGACATTTTTACTATAAATTTTTATATACATTTATTACATTTATATTATTATTTTATATTATTTATTACATTTATATACATTTTTACCTACACTTTTTTGTAGTGTAGGTAACAGAATAAAATAAAAGTATAGTTCGGCAACATTATACAAGTATACATTCTGTACTGTTATTATTTCTATAATATAATTTATCATCGGACAAAATTAATTCAATAAATTACAGTGATAAACAGAAATATCAGGCACCCCCGTTAAACTGTACTGGGCTTACCTAGACAAAGAAAATAAACAGTTTTAGCCCGGTACACTAGATTGGATTAACTTTTTTTAATCTTTAATACCGAACATAACAGAAAAATTTCCTTCTATTTAGTACCTTCAATCTAATGATTTCATCCAGTTTTCAATGTCATATTTATATTGAGAATAAACTGTCATACAAACTTTGTAATGAATTTTAGGTTGAAGATAGGCCTAATGAGTGACGGTTAAAATACATAATCATGACAGAAATGCTCGGTCTTGCCAAGAATCGAACCCTAGACCAACGAAATATCATCCAGAATGTCTATTCTTTGAAATTAATTATTCTTTATTTATTATTATTCTTTTTAATTATGTTCTGTACCAGCTTCTTATTCAATAATAATAAGATTTGCGATTTGAACCTCTTTTAAAACACTATAAAACTATTCATATGTATTATCTTGCTGTGCAGAACTGACTTTTTTGAGTCGCGGCGGACGCGTTTCGAACTATGTTGTTCTTCTTCGGCGCTTGGTTGCAGACTGAGTAGTTTTCTAGTATGTAAGTTCTGGTGGTCGTAGGAAGGTCCTTAAAACTATAAAACATTATTTTAAAGCTATAACACCCTTAATATTGATTGTAGAAACATTTACTGGAATAAATTTTATTTGAAATTTAATTTCCTACAAAATTTAAAATAAAATTGATAGAGCTACGAAGCTTTGTTCAAAAGTTATCAACAAAAAATGATAAAAATATATCAAAGAGCAGGGACAACATTGAGATACTGCCCTACTTTTAAAGCCTGAAACTCAATTAATATCAAATATATGAAAAAGTTTGAGTAATCATCTTGTAGAAAAATTTGTTTTCTACAAAAAAGGTTATCTATTAAATTTTGATAAAATGCATCGTTCAGGAGATATAAATGAAAAGATAGAGGAACTACCAATATTGTTGAGTACCAGCTACTGAAATAGTATGCTCAACTTCAGAGCTAGTTGGTCAAGCCAGAGCCGATGACCGCTAGAATGGGAAAGTGAATGCCCACACCATCTAGCGGCGTAATTGGAACTAAAAAAGGACATTGTTTCAGTTTTTTGAGAATACTAATCTTATCGCTCACTAAATCACAAAAACGAAAGAAACAAAATTTGTAGAAAATAAAATGTTTAACAAAACATGTCCTCACAAGTTTTCTTGCAATCATTAGTATTTGGTCATAATTTATCAAAAACTAGAAAACCCTGCAATTATGGTAGCAATGGTTGAAATCCAACGTGACATTGCTTTAGTTTAATCATAATTTTGACTTTATGATGTATTTTATCGAAAAAACACAGAGAACACCATTTGTAGAAAATAAAATTTCCAATAAGGCATGCTATCACAAGTTTTCGTGTATTTATTGATATTTGGTCATAAATATGATCAAAAACTAGAAAACCCCGGTATTATAACGCCAGCAATGATCGAAATCGAAAGTGACATAGCTTTAGTTTTATCATAATTCTGACTTTAGACTTCATTTTATCGCGAAAATGCATGGTATATAATCACAAAGACTTAGTAAAATGCTAATGTCAAATAAAATTTCAATTCCAATGGATATGAGATCAAAATTTACAAGGTTCTTGTCAAATACCTAATAACATTTTCTGATAAATAATTTTATGAAATTCCAATAATTTTATTTTAAATTATTAGATGAATAAGTAGGCTACATTCATTTGTAGGGAATGAATTAACTGATGTATAATTGTTCATATTAGGCGTATCCAAAGCATTGAAATTACCTAAACACCTTCAAAATTTAAAGGTCTTATCCAAGTATTTGAATATTGTATTCCAACATAAACAAGGGCATATTATGTTAAATAGATAGACTCTGAGCTTGGCTATAATGGACAGCATGAAATGAAGAGGCTAATATGACTCAGCTGAAATGACGTTTCCACAGGACGTTTGTTCTATTTTGCAAATTCAAACTCTACATAAATATTAATTTTCCAGTTACCTGAAAAAGTTATGTAATTCAACATAAACTGACAAAATACTGTATTTTATTTTGAGGATGAAGCCCACATAGATCTAAGACCTGGATATAGGTCATATGCCCGGTTTCTGAGTTGTTCATTAAGTTTAATGGATCATTAACACATTGATCCAGCATGAACAACTTAGAAACCGGACAATAGATAGATAGATCGATAGAAACTTTATTTGCCATTAAAGCACAAAAAATTACAATTGGAAATATAAGATACTTTCACAACATAATTTACACAATATAACTTAAGAACAACAAGATTATTAATGATCTGACGATCGATAAGTTGGACCTATAGTTTTAGGTAGGATCCGAAACACCGGGAAGTATTTTTACAGCAGAGAGCACAGTCTTTTTGCTGATCAATCCAATCGGTCACCATCACAAAGAGGCGCCCAGGAGTTCGTAGCTTATCTTTATCTGACTGTACAGATACCTGCTACGGATCACGGCTATCACTTCCCTGAGATTACATTCCACATTTTATAATAATTCCCATAACAAATTGTGTGCTTGGTTGAAGTGAAAAGCATAATAATTTCAAAATTTTAAAATAAATTACATTTCATAATAACTTCTAGGGTTTTTTATACTAATTTCGATCATCTTACAATATATTTATACTTCTAACTGGCTCCATCCCGATCGTCCAATAGAAATCCACTTGTCACAAAATACTATAAAGAGTTAGTTTGAAGTGACTGACAATTGAATAAACTGACAAATATACATAAACAGAATTTATTAATACTGTTGTCAATATCCGCCATTGCGGAAGTCTTCAGTATAAAGTAATAGCAATTAAAGGAATTCGAAATTAATAAATTCTGTTTTACTATAAAGAGATTGGGAAGTTCAGTTCTAACAATGATGGGCTTAATTAACCAACCCTCAAGTCCCACGCTAAGCCCTCAAGTCCGCAGTATTCTTGTTTGACCAATGTCTACAGCCCTTATACCGTGTTGACTTTTCAAAAGGGCAGACCCTTCTGCTTCTCTCACCACTTCTTCCTTTTCTTCTTCTTTTTCTCCTCTTCTTACTTCTCATACTTTTTCTTTCTCCTTCTTTCTCTTGTTCTTGTTCTTCCTCACCACCACCTACTCCTATTCCACCTGCTCCTCCTCCTCTTCCTTCTTCTCCTCCTTCACCTACTACTCTTTACCTTTTCTACTCCTGTTTTGCTTTTCTCCTTTTTCTGTCCTCCTCCTCTTCTTCTTCTTCTTTACTCCTATTTTTTCCTTCTTATTCTTCCTCTTCTTCTCTCCTTACCTTCTTCTCCTACTTCGACTTCCTCTTCTTCTTCCTCCTCCTCTCCTTCCTTCTACTCCTCCTCTCCTTCCTTCTCCTCCTACCGCTCTTCCTTTTCCTCCTCATCCTCCTTCACCTCCTCTTTTTCTTCTTCTTCCTGTTCTTCTTCTTCTTCTTCTTCTTCCTCTTTCTCTTTCTCTTCCTCTTTCTCTTCCTTTTCTTCTTCTTCTTCTTCCTCTCCATTTCTTCCCCTTCTTCACTCTTTTTCTTCTTCTCTTTCTTCGACGACTACTTCTTCTTCTTCCCCTTCTTCTTCTTCTTCTTCTTCTTCTTCTTCTTCTTCCTCCTTCTCCTCCTCCTCCTCCTCCTTCTCCTCCTCCTCCTCCTCTTCTTCCTTCTCCTCCTCCTCTTCCTTCTCTTCCTCCTCCTCCTTCACCTTCTCCTTTTTTCTTCTCCTCCTTCTTCTCTCCACTTTTCCTTTTTTCTACCTCTTCCTACTCCTTTTCTCCTTCTCTATTCTCTTCTCCTTTTTCTGTCCACCTCCTCCTCCTCTTCCTCTTTCTCTTCTCCTTCTTTAGTCCTGTTTTTCCTACTTTTCTGTCCTCCTCCTCCTCTTCCTCCTCCTCCCAGTCTTCTTCTTCTCTATCAAAGTCTTTTGAAAATGTCCTGATTCTTGCTGTATTGTGCAATCGGTGTTTCCTCTTTCTTCTTGTTCTACTTCTTCTTCTCTCCTCTTTTGATGTTTTTCATCCTCTTCCTCCTCCTCCTCCTCCTCTTCTCCTTCTTCATTCCTATTTTTTCTCCTTTTTCAATTCTCCTCCTCCTCCTCCTTCTCTTCCTCCTCCTCCTCCTTCTCTTCCTCCTCCTTCTCCTTCTTCTCCTCCACCTCCTCCTCCTCCTCCTCCTCCTCCTCCTCCTCCTCCACCTCCTACTCCTCCTCCTTTTTTCCCCTATCAAATGCCCTTGTTAAGTTCCCCACGCACATTTCCTCTCTCTTTTCTTATTGATTCCTCCTCTACACTTCCGCATTCACTTGTGATTTGTTCCTTTCTCTTTCACTCGATATTATTTTGTACTTTTTCATTTTCTCCATATTCTGCTGACCACATATGATTTTTCGCTTACTCAGCGATTTGGTCTTTTTTTGGTTCTCTGTAGCCTTAGCTGACTGCCATAGAAAACGTTCTTTATTGGAAATTGCAATCGTGTCAGACTTACTAACTTGTGAGCCTCAGAAGCAGAAGAAAGAAAAAAATATTGCCATAAGTTAGTTTGTCACCGTATTTGAGTTACGTAGTTCTTCTACTGATTGAAAATTTTTCGAAATCTTGAGTGTTCTTCGAATTAGCAACTTCTTTACAACTATACAAATTGTTAAAGTCGTAAATAGGAACTTATAATATAATGAATTTTATCTACGACCATGTCATAATGTATACATTACAGTTTCACAATTGATGCCAAAACAGCTGTCTTTTCGAAATGCTTTTTGAAACCCGTTGTATAAAGAGCTCATTATAGTACAGGTTCTACATTATAACACGGGTTCTGGACCAATGAGAAGCATTTTTGATGTAATCAATATCGTAATTCAATATTGTGAAACTATCAGCTGATTTGATCAAACTGCTAACAACTAAGCTGCTAACCTAACAATCTACTATAACTTCTCGTATTTGAGAGGTTAGGTATCTCTGACAGTCACAGGTAAAATGAAATTGTTTTAATTAAATGTATACTAGTGGTCGTAGATAAAATAGTGTATGCAACTATTTTATTTGGCCATTAAAGCACTCGTGAGATATTCGCATTCGCTCGTGTTTTAACTTACATCTAACTCGTGCTTTAATAAGGGTCAAAATAAAATCGTTGCATAAACTAATATTTATTGTTTCCTCAAAAGAGGTGGTTACAATAGGTGGTTGAGCAACATAACATTTTTTTCTTTTTTCTCTTAGATAATATAACATTAATAAATTAAATAAGAAATAAATACAGTATTAATGAACTGATACACTGTCATTGAAGCTAGACATAATATTCCATATACCCTTCAGAGTTCTATCAAAAACAAAGAAAAGTATGATTCTTCATAACATTTTTCATAAATCACATTTGAAGAGAAAGAAAAAAAAGTTAAAAAGCGGAATAAGCACAATATTAACTTTAAGAAATACATCATTCGAGAGATGAAAGGAAAGGAGCAGCGAACACATAAGACCAAGATTGGTCTTATGGGTTCGTTGGAAAGGAGAGACTGCAATTATTAAATTATTGCAATTATTATAAATACATCATTATTGAACAATTATCAATCCTACCTCATCGTACAAAGACTAAATAGGAACTTACTTCATGAACTGAAGCTTACATAGCTCAAATAGTGAAAAAGCTTATTCAATCATGGATCCTTATTGCAGTGCAAGATTCAAGATTTTTCCATAGTTCTGTAAGAGTATTATTCCAACTTAGGTTGTGATCCATCGTCCATTTTTCACCTAAACATTGAGGGATTCAGCTGTCACAACCAGATTTATTGAAAACAGTGAGATACTAGTTTCGGTTGTTACACCATTATCAATCTCAAATAAACTAAAACTAAATTACAGAGTAGCTCAATATATAAATGCACACATGGATCGATACCACTGGCTGAGGGAGAAAGTGCCTCTGATAGGCTGACCTTCATTGAAGGTTTGTGATTGGACGAAGGCTAAAACAAGACATGACCACTGGTGGAAGGAGCAACATTTTTTAATTCTAGACTATTTGTGTATTGTTCTTGCTTGTTGCTTTCCATGTGTTCACGGTTTTTTGTTCTTCATTTTGACACTTATTTTTGATTGTTGCTCCTCCCACCAGTGGGTATGATTTGTGGCTTTCAGCCAATCACAGACCTTTAATGAAGGTCAGCCTGTCAGAGGCACTCCCTTAGCCAATAGTATCATTCCGTGTTTAGTATACATATTTAACTACTCTGTACTTTGGTTTTAGTTTGTTTTAGATTGATAATGGGGTAACAACCGAAACTAGTATTTCACTGTTTTCAATAAATGTGGTTGTGACAACTTTAAGTCTTATTATCAAATATGTATAATTTTAAGTTCCTCCTGATACACTCAATACACTTTAAATATTATTCACAAAAAACTTATATATCGGCTGATTTTAGAGTTCTTCAGATGAATTCAACACTTTATTGTCTCAATCTGATACAATGCACATATAACCACTGTACATAAGACTGGGGTTTGTACTTCGACTCCCCTATATTGTTGTACCCCCTATTATATCTATATTGTTCTGTAGGTAATTGCATCATGATCACTTAGCCAAATATAGTGTATATTTTTCTTTGAATCCATATGGGAATCCATTATGGGAAGTGATAGCCGTGAGCCGTAGCAGGTATCAGTAAATAAGATAGAGATAAGCTGCGTTCTCCAGGGCACTCTTTGTAAGTATGACCGATTAGTTTGGCAAGCAAAAAGACACGGTTCTCTGCTGTAAAATCACTTCCCGATGGTTCGGAACCCACCTAAAACTGTATGTTCAGCTCATCAATCACCATCATCTAACTCATTACTCACGCACAGGTCTTAAATCTATGTGGGCTTCATCCCCGAAAAAAAGCTTATATTTTGCTAAGACTCCCCTGTATCGACTACATCTATATTATATTGTTCTTCAACTCCATAATTTACTTCGACTCCGTTGTATCGATTATATCTATATTGTTCTTCAAACCCTGAACGATAAGTCCTTACACTTATACATATATATACTGCATATACATATACTTATCTCTGGTGTTCTTGGAACCCTGAATCCCTTAAAGTGCTACACAGTGACGTTGAATTTAATCACATTCAAATGTTTTCCCCCTTCCCCGGATCCCCCCGACCCTTTCGGAACCCCCTGATCCATGGATTGGTCCATCGATCCTCTTTGCAACATCCCAGAGTCAACACCCTCTAAGGGGGGGGGGGGGTAATTAGGGTTCTCTCCACTTGAATCTCAATGAACTCGAACCAGCCTGAATTATTATTCTATTCCTTAGGACGCTGATCTCTACGCTTGAAAACAAGACAATAAGTTTAAGTTTGAGTCTAACAACAAGGTTAAGTGTGCTCAAAAGTGATGTCTTATTATCTCAAGATGTAGGATTTCCAGTGTTAATATTCATGTAGTTTTTTTTTTTAACAAATAGCGTTGTATTTCTCTGTGATTATGTTAAACTTCAAGTTATATTTAATCATTATGATAGAATATTATTCAATTTCCAATGATTTATATGATATATTTTTTTTTAATTATATTGTAGTGAGAATTGAGAGAAAGAAGTGGTTCTTGGTGTTATCTGCTATGTAAATGTTTACTTCTAAGCAATTAATTACTCTGCTTTTGACACTTTTATAGTGTTTACTTGGTAATTTGTAGAATGTTCTAGTTGTTTTATGAGACATTAAAGGAATCTTATCGAATATTGTGGAAGGTGCAAGTGTCCTTTTTCTGTTTATTTTGAAGTTGATAGAAAGATCGAGAGATATCTCAATTATGGAAGATTATATAAATAGAGGGAGACTTTTGTCAACTAGTTCAGTTGTTCAGTTGTTATTCTACGTTGATAAGTGACAGTAGAGTCAGTTCCCGTTAATACAGACAGTGCAATCCCGATGGCGCTATTACAAACCATGTAATGAACTTTCGTTGTCTGTAGTGATAATTATTTTACCTATTACTGCATTACATACTTGTGCTACGTTAATTGTTCATTGTTTATTGTTCATGAGTTAATTGTTCTTCCTCGACGTTTTTTTAAAATATTATTGGACAGTCTATTGTACAGTTATTATTTAATATTAGATCGGCCTTTTGACATTTAGTGATTGATTTTTGTATGGCAATATTGAAAACTCATTATCAGTTAAACAATATCGTTTTATCTGTTTTTAATTGCTTATTTTTCTGTAAGAAATTACTGAACAGTGTGAGTTGTAGATTATTTGTGATAATAAAGTGCAAGTGATAAATTCAAGTGTTGCCAGCGTTATTTTAAACATAAAACCCATAAAAATATGTTTTTGCATTATTGGTTTGCAAGAAATGCAATGCTATGACTTAAATTGTATTTCTTTATTGTATTTCTTCAAATTACGTTGTATTTCTGTGTGATTATGTTAAACTTCAAGTTATATTTATTCATAATGATAGAATATTATTTAATAATCTAATATTAAAACTGACACTGTATTTCACTTTTAAATAATGTTTTACTCACATATAGTATTAGAGATGCTTGAGGAATGCATTTCACTTCTGAAAAGAAGCTTCGTCAGCCTGTAAGCTGACCTTCGTCAGCCTTCGTATTATTTAATTTCTACTGTAAGTTTTATATAACTTTTTTGCATTATATGTTTTTGCATTATTAGTTTGCAAGAAACGCAATGTTATTGTATGAATCGAATTTTTTTACTTGTGATCATGGAAAATAAAAACCAATTTGATTTGTTATTGTATATGGATGGTGACAAAGTCTTGTAAACATACATTAAGTTCAAATGACATATAATACAGAGTGATCATAAAGTCACGCACTTGTAAATAAACGTTTCTGTAAATAGTAGTTTCGTTGAATTAAGTATGATGGCTTCTGCAAGATAGCATCCCATGTAGTACCGACAAAAAATAAATCTAGACACCATTGAAATGGATACTGTCTACATCAAGTCTGCAGTATTGTTGAGTTCACTGCTTTGTTAACAAATCGTTCACTCAAGAGCAGGAAATCAAGCATGAAATTTATGCAGTCAGTACTAAGCGAGGCAGCCATTTTGAACATTTGTAAAAATTCAATTAATTTGTGTATATTGTACAAATAAGAAGTTATGTTTGTGAATATGTTTGGTATTTCTTTTATTTACGATTCGATTACCTTCTGAAGTATATTACTTAATGTTCAATCTGCGTATAATATAATAAATCTGTCTGCAATATAATATATAGGCATAATTAGATTGAGGGTTAATATAAAGGCATAATATAAACGGCATATAAAAGTAGAATCCTTGAAAATCAGATTGTGATAGAGCTTACTTTTTTATGAAAGTTTAAAGAAAGTGAATAAAAATTGATGTCACACATATAATCTAGGCCTAATACTTATGTAATTGGAAAATTATGTGGGGGTTAGTTGCAGTATAATGGAAATACTCTCCATTAGAGGTTAAAAGTTAGTACGCCAATTAGCCTACCTCAGTAGCATCTATCAGAACATGTTAAATTATTTACATGCAGTTACAAAATTCATGAATTTTCAGCAAAAACTCCTCTCAAAAAAGTATAAAATTAGCAAATAGCAAATGTATGTGTGTGTGTGTGTGTGTGTACCGCAACCCTTTTCAAAAATGCTTCACATTTTTGGGCCCAAAATTTTTTAACAGTCTTTCAACGCTTATAACGTAAAAGTCGATAAAGATTAAAAACATTGCAAATTGAAGGTTCGGTTGCTGGATCGATCGCCAGATGAAATTGAAGATTTATTTACTATTTTATGTTAAAATAAATTCACTGTTCAATAGTTTACACATTCTTATTAGTAGTATTAAACCTATTTCAAATTTTGAACTGCTATTTTGCTGCTCCGTGGTGTGTGTATGTGTGTGTGTCTTGTGTCAGTGTGTGTTTGTCTGAACAAGAAACGATATATCGCAGAATCTTAAAAGTAGACGTAATCTCGATATTGATGCAATGCAGGTGACTGGGTCTGTATTTTCCTTCGTTTCTTCCTCTCTTCCCTCCTCTTCTCCTACAATCCCTTCCCCACATCTCATTTCATCTTTTTTCTTCTCTCTCTACTTTTTGCTTCTCCACACTCCTTCCCCTTCCACTTCTTATCACCTTTTTCTTATTTCCGTCCTTCCACGTCCTTTCCTCCACATTTCCCTTCTCCTTCTTAGCCTCTTTCTTGTTCTTCTCCTCCTACCCCTCCTTTCTCCTATTCTTCCACTTTTTTCTTCTCCTGCTTTTCTCCTTATTCTTCCTATTCCACTCCTTATACTTCCTATTTCACTCCTTATTCTTCCTATTTCACTCCTTCTCCTTCCATTTTTTTGCAGGAGAAAGAGCTGTCTCTCTTTATTTGCAGAGCCTGGCTTCATAACCAGCCTCTTCCCGTCCCCAACACAGCTTTCATGTTGATTTAGGCTCAATCATATATTTTATCGATAGCAGAACATATTCTCGGAAAATATTACAAGATGGCGTTCAATTTTGTCAACTAAGACGTAAGAATCAATCTCATGGATGCGAAATCATCTCCAGAGCAGACAGTGCTTTCTATTTTTTATCATTATTTTATTTTTTGATCACTATTTCCTATTGTTGAACAGATATTTTTTATCAGTATCTTTTAATTTTGATCAGTATTTTTTTTGACCACTATTTCCCTATCCAAAATCTTCATAATATTTAAATTATTTTTCTGTCAGTTTTCATGAAAAACGATGTATCCCACATACACTAAATTTCTGTACGTACTACAACAAGCTGTAAACGTACCTGCTGTACGTTTCTAACGTACGTAAGTTATGTAAAAAAAAATAATAATACGTATGTAAGCTGTTTTGTACGTACCTGCATAGTTGTAAAGGAATCGCGTTTTTCTTGGCCGAACATACATACAATAATTTAAGTTGAATAAATAGATTTGTTTCTGTTGAAAGCAGTAGCCTATATCTGTATATACAGTATATCTGATCTATAAAGAATATCTACATCCCTTTACATCCCAAAATCACTTCTATAAGTGAGACAGAAAATCCGTGTCTATTCAACTTCAATAGAAAATAGAGATAGAGAGCCATAATAATCTTCAACTCTATGAAAGATAGACGTGAAGAATGTGACTCTCAGTGGAAAACCAGCAGTTTTCTCAGTGAAAACTCAACAGTTGCTTGCAGCTATTTTCCCACTGATCCCAATAATAACGTCGCTCGAAACCTTTTCAGTAATTACAGACATTCGATCCTGGAAAACTCATCTGCGGATCTATTTTCTATTTTCCACGGAAAATTCTCGAACGGCGACTGCAGCTGGAAAACTAGTGATCCCGGAAAAGCTCATTGAACAGTTTTTCTCAATCGTTAAATCTATTATTATCAAGTATTGTCAATAAATTGATAAGAGTTCAAGTTCTTCACGAGCATTGAACTCTGTTCTAATGATGTTTAGAACATGCGGAGAGCACGCGTTTAAATCTTTCAAAAAAGAAACTTCGTGAAAAATGCGTTTTGTCTTAAAAATAATTATTTTTAAACCTAAATTCTAATCAAAAAATGATAAGAATTACTTAAGAAGTCTGTTAAATCGAAAGACCCTGTTTAATCAGACACCAACATGATTTTTCGTGTACTGAGTTCTAATAGGACTCAAAATCATTGTCGAAAAACGGTTTTTTTAAAGTATGAATCGGGTTTCTTGGCCTAATTATTCCACTATTACTAGTAGTTCTGTGAACAGTGGATCTCACGCCCAAGAATAAGGGTACTTGCACAGAGGAACATACTCCATGTACTCAATGATAATCACCATCGCAAAATTAAACACAATTATCAGAGCTAACCCTTGATTCAATAAATCTGCGTAGTGTATAAGTTTTTCAAAAAAATGTAACTCTGTACCCCGTCAACAAGGCTGTGTTCCTATATGCGAGACAGCTCATTGCTCAGATTAGATTTCAGATGTCTGATGAATGAGTTTATAGAACAATCTTATTAAATTTGTATATCATTTACTTAGTAGTCACTTGTTATTATACTTAATTGAAATCTTAGAAATGATTTGTTTCTCTCAAACAATATGTTATTCTTATGAATGATAACTTTATTCGAATGAATAAGGCTCAACCAGATGAATAAGGGATTATTTATAATCTGACTCCAATTGTATACTATGATGGAGAAGCTCATTTTAAAAAGCATGTCTTCCTATAGAAGAAAGCCTAAGAGCCTTACTTTTTCCCTTTCAAATATCCTTTAAATGCAAGCAAATTTCGAGAATGTTCACACATACATCGCTAGGCATTCCTTAAAGAAAGATTCTTGCAAACTTTCATTGAATTTAGTCCACGCGTTTAGCCGTAAATTACAGAGAGACACAGATGCGAAACGGTCATCTTGAAACAGAGACCTCTCTTCGTTCGGTCAATAAAATTCACCAGTGTTCTTTCCCTTAACTAGTTATAAAATTATCAAAAAATAGTAATTTCTAAATTTTTAGCTCACTCAAATTATCTCACAATAGCGCACTCAGTAGCTCAACAGTGACGATACCTTACCTCTGCTCATTTCAAGGGCCTTTTTCATATTACAGTTTGGAAGCTGGCACCTATAATAGTAATAATAATTTATTGGACAGATGCGTGTATGTGTGTGTTTTGGCGGGAGTTTTTGCTCACAGATGGCATCCACGGTCCTCGAATGACGTCAGCAGCTAGCCAATGATTAACTACCGTGCCTGTAAGTCTATTCACTTTGGTGGAGCACATTTCACTGGTGAAAAAGAGTGAGAGGAAACACAGGAAACTTGAAAAAGTTGAAGAAAGAGAAAGAATGATGAAAAAAGAATTAAAAATGGAATTAACAGAATCAACGTAAAAAAGAGAAGATTTTAAGCGCAGAAAATAGAGAGGTAGTTCTTTTAGTTTCATCCATATAGAATCTAGAGAATAGAGAGCTATTCATATACCTCTGATACCGGAATGAGAGGTATCAGATATCTCTCATTAATTTAACGAAATTTTTTAAAACAGAAGAGTAGGAGAAGGACTCGTAAAATAAAATAAAAAGGGAAATTAAAATAGAATCAACAAGAACCCTCTTAGAAAGAGGAACATACGCATAGAAAACAGAGAGATCGTTTTTGCATTTTATCTATATAACACCTAGAGAGTAGAGGGCATCAAATAATGAATAATAAGATTTGAAGTTGTCATAAATAATATTGTGGAAGGTATCCATAATGAATAATAAGACGAAATTGTCACAACCACATTTATTAAAATATTGAGAAACTAGTTTTGGTTGTTATACCATTATCAATCTAAAACAAACTAAAACTCAAGTACAGAGTAGCTTAATCTATTATACTAAACACAGAATGATACTATTGGCTGAGGGAGAAAGTGCTTCTGCTAGGTTGACCTTCATTGAAAGTCTGTGATTGGCTGAAGGCCATAACAAGACACGCCCACTGGGAGGAGGAGCAACAAGCAAAAATAAATGCCAAAATCAAGAAGAAAAATCCTGTTCAACATATTTCTCATAAAATGGCTCAAGTGGAGAGGTAGAAGGGTCTCTCCACCAGTAAGTCATACCTTACAGTGGCAGGGTTCCGCAATTCATTTTTAATAAAGTATTTCGATGTTAGTAGTGGCAAAGATCACTTATGAAAGTCATAAGTCATAAGTCATAAATATGACACTGAGTGCTTCCGGAGCCCGACTAACATTCTATTGTGTTTTAGACGCTTCTAGTCTACAATAATAGACGATGCACGCATCTGGGCGTCGTTTATGAATGGGGGGGGGGGGGTTGGAGGGGGGAGGCGTCTCCAAGAGCAATGACCTTGAACATATCAGAGGCACACTTTAGAAGAGATGTGACGTCACTAGCGCCGAAATTAGGGCGTCCAGACGCCTATTCCAATTATCTATTACTCTACTATCCACAGTTGACTTTTCTTCTTGTCTCACCTAATACTTTTTTCTCACTTTCATTCCTCTCTTACTCCTTCTTTTTCCTTCTCTTCCTCTTCTTTTCAACCACCACTTCCTCCGTCACCTCCTCTTCCTCCGACACCACCTCCTCTTCCTCCTCCTCGTCCTCCTCCTCCTCCTTCTCCTCCTCCTCTTCCTCTTACTTCACTTCCTCCTCCTCCTCGTCCTCCTCCTCCTCCTCCTCCTCCTTGTCCTACTCCTGCTCCTTCTCCTCCTCCTCCATTATCAGCTACTTCTCTTCCTCGTCCTTATCTACCTGCTCCTCCTTCTTTTACTCTCCATACTCCTTCTGATCATCCTCCTTTTTTTTGCTCCTTCTCCTGATCCTCTTCTTCATCCTCCTACTCCTCCTGCTCCTCCACAACTTCCTCCTCCTCTTCCTGATACTTCATCACCACCTTTGACTCCTCCTCCTCCTCCTCCTCCTCTTTCTTCTCTTTGGCTATTATACCGTTTATTTATTTCCTCCTTCGTCTTCTTCTTCTTTATTTCTCCTTTTTCTCTCCCTTCTTTTCACCTCCTGCTCCTTCTTTAGTTTTTCCTCCTTTTAATTTTCCTTCTCCTCCTTATCAATCTCCTCCCCCTCCTCCTCCTCCTCCTCCTCCTCCTCCTCCTCCTCCTCCTCCTATACGCCTATGCAACCGTTTATTCACTTTCTCCTTCTTCTTCTCCTCCTTCATTTTCTTCTTCTGCTTTCCCCTTCTTCTTCCCACTCTCTCTTTTCTTCCTCTTATTTTTCTCCCTTTTCTTCCTCATCTTCTACTGTACTTCATTTCTTCTTGTTTCACTTCTTCTTCTCCTGCAACTCCTCCTCCTCCTCTTCCTCTTCTCCGCCAACTCCTGCTCCTCTTTCTTCCTCTTCTTCTTTCTTTCCTGTTATTTTTCTCCTTTTTCTTCCTCATCTACTACTTAATTTCTACTTCTTCTCCTCCTTCTCCTCCTTCTCCTCCTTCTCCTCCTTCCAGTCCTCCTCCCCCTCCTCCTCCTCCGCCCCTTCCTCTTCCTCCGCCAGCATCTTCTTCCACTGTTTCTCCTTCTTTTTCTTTGAAGTGAGCTTCATTTCTGTGTCCGGCAGCCAATCAAAACACGAGACACGCACGTGTAAGTTCCGAATGCGTCATAGCGTTAAACGATTTGGAGCAATGGTGGGGTAGACGGCTTAGTGGTGGTGGGGGGGGGGGGGGAGAAGGGGTTTGTTGAGGGATTTATCCAATAGAAATAGAAATTCCTGTCAGTCTTCATCTTCCATCTATTGGGGAGTAAAATAATTTTATTATACTTCAAAAATTCTAAGAAAGATGAAACCAATCTGCCCAAATAATACAACTCACGTCCTATTATAATGATGGTTCCACTTCTATAACAGATCACTATTATTTCTCTTAAAACATATAAAAAAATATAAAACTTAAAAATTACGCGCTTAGCTAATTATTCTTTTTTTAAAACTTCAGAAGTCTATAATTTTATGAAACATATGTTTAAAATAGAAAAATAAAGTTAGTTCCTTTATTCTCATAGTCAATCTATCCTAAAAACCGAGCTCCATTCTAATTTAAAAATTCTTAAATTCTATTCAAAAATCTTCATTCTAGAATTGAATCCCATTCTAATCGTCTATTACGATCAACCCGCCTCGAATCGGTTATAGCGATCGTATAATTCCATATCACGTACACAGAACACTATTTTTAGTACACACGTGTAAACACTCAAACCCACATTCTCACAAGCACACCACAATTTGTCTCATTCTCTTCAATTTGAAAGCAGGGAATTTGAAATTGCAGGGAAAATTCAGTTTCTAACTTCCGCACTGCATCCCCAATACGATTACGGCTTGTCAGTATGTGTAACACGTAAATAGAGCAAGCCTTTCAAACAGAGCACGTCAAAATCTCGGAGACACGACTGAAATTCGGGAGATGGGAGGGAAATTAGATGAGGAAGGGGAAATTTGGGGGAAATTCATGGGGAAGGGGGAAATTCATGTAACGAGATGTCCGCTAACCGAGTTGTTGGGAAGATTGTGGTCCCCGAAGCCCGAAGGCTTTACAAGCTATCCACTTCAAATCCCCCAAAACGTTGTAGCAAAGTGAGCTTAGTTTGTTTTGCATCTTAATTTTATTTACAAACTGCAAATAGTGGTTTAAGATTGCAACATTATTGGTATCAAAGGGAATGGACTAGCCTATAACAAACAATTAATGAATAATAAGACGAAATTGTCACAACCACATTTATTAAAACTTCGAGAAACTAGTTTCGGTTGTTACACCATTATCAATCTCAATCAAACCAACCAACCAATCAACCAGTTTGATTGAGATTGATAATGGTGTAACAACCGAAACTAGTTTCTCGAAGTTTTAATAAATGTGGTTGTGATAATTACGTCTTATTATTCATTACGGATACCTTCCACAATATCACCTTCGCCATTACTAAAGTAAATTCGTATGGCTTTTCGTGGTGGGGAGACCCTTACGGGTAGTTCCACCTCGCCGTTTTTTTTTTTTTAACGACTGCTTTTTTTTATATGCAACCGGGACCGACGGCTTAACGTGTCCTCCGAAACACGGTTTCGCCATTACTAAGAAAGTAAAACAAACAATTAATTATGGAAGGGAGAAAATAGAATTATAAAATAAATGATTATGAGAGTAGAAAATAGGAGCTTTACAAAGTAGAGATATATGAGCAACAATAAATACAGAAATTTTAGAGCACAATAATTAAAGTTCACAAATAATACTGGAAAGAAACTACGATTGAAGCCATCCAAATGAAACAACATGGCACAGAGGATACAACAAAAAAAATATTATGGTTGATATAATATCGTTTAAAGGAGGAGGAGGAGGAGGAGGAGAAGGAGGAAGAGGAGGAGGAGGAAAAATAGGAAAAGAAGGAGAAGGAAGAGGAGAAGAAGGAGGAGGAGGAGGAAGAGGATGAAAAGGAGTAGGAAGAGGACGAGAAGGAGGAGGAAGGGGACGAGAAGGAGGAGGAGAGGGTGAAGGTGAAGGAGGAGGATGATGAGGATGAAGGGAGGGGCAGGTGGCGGTGGAGGAGGAGGAGGATGAGGAGGAGTAGATGGTGGATGAGAAGGAGGAGGAGGAGGAGGAGGATAAGTACGAGAAGGAGGAGGAAGAGGAGGAGAAGGAGGAGGTGAGGAAGAGGTGGCGGTGGAGGCAGAGGAGGAGGAGAAGGAGGAGGAGGAAGAGTAAAATTAAAAGAAGATAAAATAGAATGGAAGAAAAAATGAAAAAAAGAATTTCTGGTTAAAAAATAGAAACACGAGAATATTCTAGTCAAATTTGTGGTTGTAGGAGTATTGAGAAGATAAAAAAGAAAGAGTGAAAGGTGAAAGAAGAGATTATATTAGATTATTTAGATTAGATTATTTTCTTTATTCATGTAGATTACAAAATGCACAGTCTTAGATTATGATAGTTGAAATATCATAAGTGCTGTAATACTATTGTTCTATTAATTTTACAATACTGAACTAAAAAATTAATCAACGATATGAATATAAGATACAATTTGATAACGATAATATGATTGTGATGTACGTACATGAAACGGCGAAGTTTGAACATATAAATGTCCATTCTTGGAAGAGGATATTCAAAGATATCCTTCTCATTGATACTTGACCGGAGAAAAGATTACAAATAAAAGACATAAGATAGAATATGATACTCTTTATAAAACAGCCATCCAAGTATGCATCCATATGTTAACAAAAACAAATGAGCTTTCTGGGGTCTTTTGCATAGGAATCTACAAAATACAGTATTATAATCAATAGTCAATAATCAATAAAAAACACACATAATTATTTGCAGTTATTACAAATTTAAGTTCTGCACTAGTAAAATTCATGTAATTCATGTTATTGTTTCTTGTTATGAGAGAAACAATTATTTGTAAATTTGTAAAAAGTTTGTAAATTATTATACAACTTATATTACAAACTTATATTTATAACAAATTATTAGATCAAAATTTGAGTCCTGAACAGTTATTTATAAATTTGTAAAATTATGGAAAATTTATACAATGCTCTAATCAAACAATTCGGTCATATAAGCGTATTTGAAGGCAAAGATCGCTCATCTTCATATTCTAAGGGCGTAGGAGAATAAAGGAGAAAGAAAATTAAAGAGAGGTGGGAGAAGAAAAAGAAAACGAATAGAAGAGGTTTGGGGATATAATGTGACATATATTCGCAAACTGATAACCATTCAGACAAAAGTTTTGTTTGAAATGGTCAAAAGTTTCCAGCCTGTTGGAAAGTTGAACTTCGCAGATCGTGCCTTTGCATAAATAGATCCCACTCCAGTCAAGTATTGGATAACCATTATTTCGACCTTATTCTGTTGACCCATTTTATTTAGAAAAAGTCTATAGTCTATGCAAGCCTGCTGTCTATATAATCTGCTATCTATATAAGTAAAATTAGAGTTTTGTCTGTACATTTATCAGAATTATATATTTTTTGGTTATTTTCACGTTTTATACATTAAAGAAGCCGAAACAAGTCTTATCTCATTTTCTGTCTGTCTGTTAGTGCCCCAAAGGCATTTTACGCGGCCTTCTCCTGGAAAACGAGAGCATCGATCGGGATTAAAGTAATTTATCAGTATTGAAAACCTTTTTGACAATGTATTTAACTTTAAAAAACGAAATTAACTTTTTTTTAACAGGATAATAAACGTTTAAAAACCAAGTATTGTGCGATTTTGGATACATGTCTTCTAAGTTTTATTACCACATAAGAACAAATCACGTAATTTATCATGATATATCAATCAGCTGTTCTCAAATATTCTCTCTGATAACTGTCACTGAATTGTTCACGTTTTAAGTTGTTTACTAAGCTGCTAACAACTTCATGATCGTTGCTATCAAATAAGCCGAAACATATTTTGTCTTATTTCTAAACATAATCCGTACGAAGGATGGGCACAATAGCTAGTTCTATATTAAAATGGGTCAACAGAATAGGGTTATGAACAATAAGACTTGAAGATGTCACAATCACATTCATTGAAAACCGTGCGATACTAGTTTCAGTTGTTACTCTACGACTTTCAAACGCCCACAATTTTAATGCAAAGAATCGCCTTACGAAATTAAATATGTAGAAGAATTTGTAATGTGCGACCTTGGACTTGACCTAGCCTGACGATCTAACGGGCTGACCCAGTGACTAATCAGCTGTTTATAGTCAATTCCCTTTCTTCTTCTTGCTTCTTTTTCTTCTTCTCCCCCCCCCCCTTCACTCATTATTCACACTGCTTTGTCCTAAACGGAAACTAATACAGATCTGAAATGTTTTAATTTTTTCAACATCCAGCACTTCAGAAAAAAAATAAATTAGTATGTTTTCAAAATACACATTCAAGGTGCAAGACAAACATTGATTTATTACAACCAAAGAAAAAATACTTCCTTATAATATTTGGTTTTACCGGAGAAATACTGCAAGATGAAGTTATAGTCACCTACTGCCCAATATTATTCCCAGTATTTACTTCTTAAAATAGCAACTGAAGTATTTATTTATTTTATTACTCATTATTTTTTACTTATTATTATATTACTTTTATTATTATTACTTACTTTTCTACAAATCGCCCATTACGTATTTTATCTGACATAATTTTTTTTGCTGAAACTGCAATGTACTCCATGACTGAAACATTCTTCTCTAGAGCACAAAGACTGTTTTATTTGATGGTCGCATACCTATCTTTCTGAAAAATTTTCCTTTAGTGGCAATATTTTCATATTGAATCTTGGAAAGCAATCCATCAACATCAACAGATGAATATCAATTTTCACGGGTTTGACAAGATTATCCAACGAAGCTCTATTCAAGGCTCAACAGCTCTACACCAAAGCTGAGATAAAGTGTAAATACCTGTTGATATGGAGACACTTATTGGGATAGAGCGCTCTCCTAGAGCTAGACATTTAATAACTTGCTTCGACCAGTCAAGCGGTGAGCTCATGGTTATATCCAAGTTTTTAACTGAACTACGGTATGGTATTGCATTGTCATAAACAGTGATAGAGGTAGAAGGTATAAGAGATAAGGTATACAGATAAATAAGAAGAAGAGAGAAAATTCACAAGGACGGTAAGAAAAAGAAAGACAAATAGGGAGAAACAGAGACACAAAATGGTATTTCAGAAAAAGAAGGCGTTCGTCCAACATATTCAACATTATAACATGACTCACCCTTTTAATGCGATGAGAAATGCGATGTGCTGAATCCTCTTATAAAATAGTGAAATATCCATTGAACTAACAACTTGAGTATTGCAATTAAGTTATCAAGTATAAGTCATTGAAGATTATTTAACACTGAATTTGAAAGCAAATTAACTCTGAATCAACAATATACTTCCAGACACAAAACTAAATACAAATAGAAGATCATTTTCACTGAATTCAAGAGTTACCAAATGCTAAACACCACTGATAAAAATCTATTGGTGGAATATTGGAAATATGTTGAATTGAACCAAGAATTGTATTGGAGGAATCGTTGTTCATAAACAATTTTAAAGTGGGGAATCAAGAATAATGAAATTACTAGACAATGGATATGCAAGAATTTTAAAATTTGAATGAAAAAAAAGAATATTGGAAAATCTGTTGCAGCAATAATTGGTTCTCTACCAGAAAATAGAACTCAAATTATATCCTTAACAATCGTCCAAACTTGAACATTACATCATAGTAGTTACAAGAGTTCAATTTTCCCACTAATTGGGAAATTACATTGCAATGAAACCAAACTCGTTAATTTGATTGAGATTTGATTCAAAATGGCGAGACTGACGCCATGGGCGATAAAAAAGTAATTGATGACTGGCTCTTCCATAAATTGGCATAATTAATGACGCCACCAATTAGGCGAATAATACTGCAACACTTTGGAAAATTTTATTATTTTCAAGATATATTCACGATTTTAAATCATCGATCACTTCTTGATTTAAATTTGTTTAAAATTATGTAGCCTACTCCTGAGTAAGTTTGATAGATTTTATGAAGTAATAAAATTAACTTTTCATGTGAAATTTAACGACATGCAGTCAAATATTTGACTGCATGTCGTTAAATTTCACATGAAAAGTTAATATTAACAACGCAGTTCGTCATGGAACAAGAAATCCAGGAATGTAATAAAATTTTAAGGCTGATGAACACAATCAGTTTTTATTGAGTTTTTTTTATAGAAATTATGCAATGATCGCTCTAATAAAGATTTCCATGCGCTTTCATCAGAGTCTGCAATTGTTGAGGTCTTAATTATTGGTTGAGTTGAAAGGTACTACAAAATGAATTATGGCCAACATTTTTTCTTTAAAAATTGTTTAATTTTCCCCTAATTTTTAAAAATTGAAGATATGAATCATAATTCGGGATGTTTTCAATAATTTTTAGACAGAGTACAGTAATTCTTGAAGAGAGAAAAAACAGAAGTAAAAGAAAGGAATTAAAGTAAAGGAAGTAAAGAAAAGGTAGTAATTAATTGAAGTAGTTATTTTTAAAGATAAACAAACAGAGAGAAATAACCTGTACCTAGATTCATTTAAAATTATAGAAATATAGATTGGAAAAAATAAATTGTGTAGATATAGTCACCCTTTATAAACAAATATCCATGATATTATTACACTAGTTGTTGTTGGGGAAGTGATAGTCCGTGAGCCATAGCAGGTATCTGTTCAATCAGATTAGATAAGCAACGCTTTCCT